>JAAMPI010000729.1:0-27283 GCA_013054445.1 Cudoniella acicularis | reverse complement strand
ATGCCTTTCTCTTAGGCAGACGACGATTCTGATTCCGATTCTAGTTCCGATTCTAACTTTGATTCCGATTCTGACTTTGACTGCGATTGCGATTCCAAGAGACGACAGGATATTAGGGCTTAGCCCTGATTACCCTCCCTGCGTAGGTCACCATTATAGAAGGACAAATACAACCTAAAAGGGAGGGAGTTCAAATAGACATTAATTTGACTTAAGAGAGGAAGCTACGCTGCCCGAGAACACGTCTTTTATCCTCCTTCGCGTAGATCACGTGTCTGCGAACCACGTGACCTAGCACTAGCACTAGTGCTAGCATCCCCACTACAATAATAATTAAATAAAGAGATACTCGTCTTAATTAAGAAATACGCTCGCGGTTAATTTTTTAGCTAGTTAAAGTTTATTCTTAATTTTCTTTATAACAGGAAACACTTTTTATTATAATTAACTATATCGATAGATTTCTTTTTCTTAAAGAAGTCTCTAGCGATAAGCTATAGCTCGTCGATATTATAATACTTTCTATTACCGTTAAATACGAAGACAGAAAACTAGTTACGATAAAAAGCCTTCGGAAGCTATATAAGGGTAGTTATAAGGTAAAAGACTTTCTTAAAGTCGAGATTTATATACTTAATAAACTAGGGTATAAATTAAGATAGCTAAGCCTATTTATATTCTTAAGAAAGATTAACGAGATAAACGAAATAGAATCTAGAGCCGGAATTCTAGTTAAATATCTTCTTAAAGCTATTCTTCTAGATAAGAGTTTTATTATTAAGCGTCCGAGTATTATAATAGTAGTAGTATATTGTCTAGTACGTTATATATTAAAGATAGATAAATAGATAAGATTTCTAATAGCCTTAACTATCTAAAATTATATATACTAATATTATCCTAGACTTTCTTATACGTACGTATTTCCGAATATAATTATTCTTAGCTTTATCCCTTTATAATAGTAATCTTAGATTAGCTTAATTAACCGTAAGAATTATATCTTATAGTCTTTAATAAATATTATCTTAGATAAAATTTAAAAATAGCTCTCTTTATAAAGAAGAAGCTAGAAAGTAGTTTTATAATTAAAGATAATATCTAGGCTTAAATATTTCTACGGAGTTAGATACTAAAAATAGTTCGAATAAAGGCTATAGTTTTAAAGATATTTATACCCCGAGGCCTTATTATTAGCGCGCGGAATCTAATAGTTTTCGAACTATAATAAGATATTCTTAATAGAAATTAGCTATATTACCTGTCTCTAGCTAATAGAGCCTTCGTACTTAATAATCGTTTAAATCTTTTAGATTTCTTTTAATAGTAGATAACTATTATCTAGAGATATTTTATAACGACCTTTCTAAGCTTTAAAATAAAAATACTAGAATTTAGTTTAGATATCTATAAGATATAAACTTTAAGTCTTTTCTTTTCTTAATAAAAGAAGAATTAGACTATAAGACCTAAATTCCTAGCTTAAAGAAAAGGCTTTAAAAACTTAAGAATAATTTTTCGATAAACTAGAGATAATTCTTATATACGGTACGAACTAGAAAGATAGCGTCCGAGCTAGATTTACGTATAGAGAAAGAGGTTATAAATTAACTAAGAGCTAATAAGCCGCTACGTTCTCTTAAACAGAGTAGAAGCTAAAATAGCTATTACTTATTCTTACGATAAAATAACCTATCTAGCTAGCGATAAGATAATAAATAACGTCTATCCTTACGTGCCGAAAAAACCGGTATACCGAAGAAAATAATAGATATTTTAACTTAAAATATCTTAAAATCTATATATATTTTAATATCTCTTATAATTTTTTATAAGTTATATTTTATAGCTATTCTTATACTATTATAAACCTTTCTTACTAGAAAATCACGTTCGTATCGTCGCTCTTACGCCTGATTTATAAAGAGTCTCCTCTTATAATATAATAGACTTCTTCTATTATAGCTCTATTATCGAGCTCTTATTATCCCTAATACTTATAAAGCGGTCTTAGCTAACCTCTAAGGCCTTATACCTATATAAGAAATCGTTATTAGCTTTATAGCTACTATAACGCGTAGATTTATATATAATCGCTACGTAGATCTATATCGTAAGTTAGCCTCGTACGTTTTATAATATTTATACGTAATCTTATTATATTATTATTTAGTAGGCTTATAGCTGTTCTAGGACTATAGCTAACGCGAGAGCTAAGCTACGCTATACGAGGCCTTAGACTATTAGCGAGTAGATATTATATTAACGCTAACGTCGAATAATCGAATACCGAACTTAATATATCTAACCTAAACTACTAAGTAATACTTATAACAGAGCTACTCGACACTACTAATATCGTCGACGTTCCCGCTAACTTATCTATTCTCTTCGACTACCTAACGAATAGCGACACTGATACGGATAACGCTAACCTCCGTAGCGCCCGTCGGTAGGCATAGTATTATAAGGACCCTACTTACGCCGAGTATTAGAGCGCCTAGTCTTATAAGTCGAACTTCTAGCTATATCTATACGAGACGGCTATATACTACGTAGATATACGGATATATACGGGTAGGATGTCGTGAGCTAGCGAGAGAATAGAGAGTTAAGACAGACTAGGAGATAAAAGAACTAAAGTAGCCTAAGCCTATTCCGATATAGAATAGTATTACGTCGGGTAACGAGGAGGCCGCGATAGCGTAAGCTTTTTAGACGAGGTATACTTTCGTTAACTCGTAATAGATAGAGCTAGATTATATATACGATATTTAGATGTTTTTATTTAGATCGTACGGCTCTAAGAAGATAGATTAAGAAGAAGTATTATTATTCTATAGATTATAGTTATCGCTTTAAAATATAATATAATAATATTAGATTCTCTACGACGACTTTAAAGCTTAGTCTTACCTATTAAGTTAATAACTAGTAAGAGGTGATTTATCGCTATTCTTTTTTTATTACGCCTAAAATATAAAAGTATCCTCTATTATATAAGACGAATCCCTTTCTTTTAGCCGATAACTATTAGGACTATAGCTATAATATCGTCGTCGATCTACTTAAAAAAAGAATAGCGTATTATAAAAGAATAAATATAACCTAAAAGAGAAAGAGTTTAAATAGACGTTAATTTAACTTAAGAAGAAGAAGCTAAGCTACCCGAGAACACGTCTTTTATCCTCTTTCGCGTAGGTTATATATCTATAACTATATAACTACCTATTAACTAACTGACTTCTCTATTATATACGTCCCCTATCTATAAGAGCTCGTCTTTTAAGCTCTTGACCTAGGTCTTTATATTTAATTAAAATAAGCTCTTATCTATATCTAAGTCTAAACCTAATATCTAATCTAGTATTATATCGCTAGCTCCTCTATTAATAACTCTACCTAGCTTTGCCTAATACTATTAGCTACCCTACTTATATAAAAGTCTTCTTATACTCGGCTAATACTATATCTATAAGCTATTCTAGCTATCTCTTAATTCTATTAGCTTAGGTCTAGCTAGTCCTATTCCTATTCCTATTCTTTTATTAGATAATACTATCTTATGTTTAAGGGTTTGTCTTGTTCGTCTTTATAGATACTCGTTATATAAGAAGGAAAAGAGGAGGCTTCGTAAGCCGGGCTTAAGAAGAGGGTTTATAGAAGGTAGGTAGTCGAATCGAAGAAGAGAAAAAGACGCGACTATAATAGAAGCTCGACTTAAAAAGGGGCTTAACTATTATAGTAATAGACGACGATTTATAAGGAAAATACTATTATATAGGTAGACGACGATTTAGAAGAAGGAAATACTATCTAGGTAGATAACGATTTATAAGATGCCTTTCTCTTAGGCGGACAACGATTCGTAAGGATAGGCTATAATAGTAGACGACTCGAAGGGGAAAATACTATTATATAGGTAAATAGTGATTTATAAGAGACTTGATAATTTAGAAGATACCTTTCTCTTAGGTAGATAACGATTTAATTCTAATTCTAACTCTAATTTCGATTCTAATTCTAATTCCTATTTCGATCTTGACTACGATCTTGACTATAAAAAGAGACGACAGGAAGTTAGGGCTTAGCCCTGATTACCCTCCCTACGTAGGTCACTATTATAGAAGGACAAATATAACCTAAAAGAGAGAGAGTTTAAATAGACATTAATTTAACTTAAGAAGAAGAAGCTACGCTACCCGAGAACACGTCTTTTATCCTCCTTCGCCTAGGTCACGTGTCTACGAACTATATAACCTAGTACTAGCACTAGTGCCAGCATCCCTACTATAGTATTATAGGCCGTATTATCGTAGTTATTAAAGTCGTTTACTTCTTTATAATTTTTTACGTAGGTCGTAAAGGTTAAATAAAGATTACTTATTATATTTCGGCTTTTAATATAACCGTAAGAATAAAACGTCGTAGTTAAATTATATATCCTAACTTATCGCTAAATAAGAGGTTCTGTTATAATAGCTACTAGACTTATCTTACGTATAATACGTATAATACGTACCGATTATAATAGTAACTATAAAGTATCTAGTAGAAGTTAGTATTAATAGCGATCCCGTTACCTTATAACTACCCCGCCTTACTAACGTATTATATATATAGATCCGAGCGGGAAACTATATACCTTAGATACTAGGCCTATAGTCTTAATAATAAGTATCGGCCTCTAAAAAAGTTAACTTTTTAGCTGTCTAAGGTTTATACTTTATTACGACTTTATTTTAACTCTTAACTAAGAATAACCTATAGATATCGATAGCTCTTAAGCTTTTTATTCCTCTTTATATCTATAGCTCGTATTATCGTCTCTATCTTCTACTACCTATTAAACTATTTAGAATTCAGATTTAAGGGCCGCTAGAGTCGATCTAGAAGCTTCTTCCGAAGACATTATAAGACAAGATTATACGTTTTCCGTAGCTAGGAGAGTTAGAACTCGCGAGCCTTATATATTAGGCGCTATATAACGAGGAGAGTATTATTCTAGCCGTACGAGATAAGTATTTAGTATAAGTAATAGAAGGAAGAAGACTATTAGAGTAAGTAGGCATTACTAAGAACGTCGTACGCTATTCTTATTAGCTAACCGTTATTTATTACTTTAGCTATATCGACTATTATAGAGTTATATTCGATTATCTTGTTCTTACCGACGATCCGAACCTAGAAGTACTAGTAATTAGTATTATTAAAATAGATAATAACAGAAGAGTATTTATTAATAAAGTTCTTTTATTTATAATAGACCTAATAGAATATATAAGAAAGAAAGTCCTCGTAGTACCGAGATGTTATTAGGTTAAGAAGAGTACGTAAGACCGTTAGAGATAAAACGATTTAGTAGCTAAAAGAGATAGAGATTTCTTTAAAGAGCCTCTAAGTAAATATAAAAGGAAACGAGATTAAAAAGGCGATAAATAATTAAATAATTTAATATATAGTCTTTTAAATATCTTAAATTAAATTTCTTTATCTTTTTAAACAGAATCTAAGCTTTATATAATAGAGTCGTCGCGGAGCTATACTAATTAAGTAGAGTATTATATCTTATATTACGTACGTCTATAGTTATATAAGGTAATTTACGATTATTATTTATACTATCTATAGGCCTAACTAGTACTACGAGCTACGTATTTTACCCTAACCTAAGCCTATTAGAATATAATATTAAACGGTTCTAGTGTCTTATATAAATAGATATAAGCGAGAACAAGGGATATAAAAAGAGGGTAGAACAAGGGATAAAGAACTAAAAGAGCTAAAACATATCTTAAATATAGAGATATATAAAGATCCTATTTTAGTACCTACTGTCTCTTAATTAGCTCTAGAAGATCTAAAACATATAAATTTAATATTATAGAAAACATTTATTATCTTCGTTTCTTATATTTTAAAGAATTTAGGTTAATAATAATTTAAAGGCTTAAAGTTTAATCTCTTATTAATATTTATATATATAAACTAAAATACTCTTTCTATCGCTAGTAGATATAATAGTACGTGACTAGCGTACGTAGCGAGTAATATAAATAGCTTTTACTATTCGGCTATCGGGCTAAAAAGGCATAAGAATAAGGTTAGAGCCTTATTCGCTATTCTACTATATATAGTTAACTATAACTTTACTAGCCTTATAGGAGATCTAGTGCGTATACCTATACTAGCTTAGGCCCTCGTTATATAAAGGGGCGTAATAATAGTAGTCAGCTACGTACGTATTTTATATAATCTTAGAGCGACTCTAAACAGTTTCTGCCTTAGGCACCCCTCGCTAGCCGTAGCCGAACCTAGAGATGTACGACAGGGAACCTTATTCTTCTGTGACAGCACGTGACTAGCGTGCGTAGCGAGTAATATAAATAGCTTTTACTACTCGGCTATCGGGCTAAAAAGGCATAAGAATAAGGTTAGAGCCTTATTCGCTATTCTACTATATATAGTCTATACCCTAAAGTATACCCGACACGCCCCCGTCAGGGGCACGTAACGCGTATGTTACTCTAGGCCTGTGATAGTAGAGTTACTTCCGACTATAGAATACCTAGAATTAATAGAAAAGAAAACTTTAATTACTATTAATTATCTCTATAATTTAGCGAAACGAATATACGAACGATTAAAGCTCGACCTAAAGACGATAATAAAGATATAAGAGAGCGTAGAAATCTAGCCTACTTATCTATCTCTATTATACCCGGAAACCGAAATAAAGGTTAATATCTCTTATATTAATTACGATTTTAAAGACAAGAGAGACTAGTAAGAAAGGATTATAAGTAGGCTTTACGAGGCTCTTAATACTCTTCTTATTAGGATCAAGTATAAGTATAGGCTATTTAGAGACGATATACTATTAATAGAGCTATAGACTACTTATATCTATTATTTTATAAAGCTAGAGCTATATTATAAAGCTGATTAGATTAGTCTAATCTTTTATTTTAAAGACAGTAATAAAAAGGCTAGGGGTATAGTCTTAAAGATATTATATAAAAAGATCGAAGAGATCGTCTCTAATAAAGTTATTATAATAAAAGAAGTGCTCTTAAGCGCGAATATAATCGAAACGGTTAGCGTAGACGATAAATAAAAGAAGTAATATCTATAGAACTAAATAAGGCTAATTCTTAAAAATTAATAATAGACTTAATAAAAGATTAATTTTTATACTTTTTATTTAAATATTTAAAATGTCTTCTTAAAACATTATATTATTGTAGCGCTAGTATAATCTTAATATATAAAGTAAAGTTATAATACGGTAAAGCCGCTCTTAGTACTAGCGTCCCTTTTCTAATTAAAATAGAATATATTCCGGCTAATAATCCTTTCCCGCTCTTATTCTTAGCGGGAATATAGGTATCTTATGTCCCTAGTAGCCTAAATCTACTACTAAAAGGTTAAAGGAAGCCGGACACTAGCTATAGGTACTTCCGAGCTTAAAGAGCTTCCGTCGGTTTTTTTAAGTACGATTATTATAGCGATAGATAATAAGGTACTAAAGTACGGCTCTCGAGTACCGCTTATATACGACTATTTAATTAAGCTAGGAATCGGATTATATTAGCTAGTCTATTAGTCTCGTGTTTTCCCGCTTATATAAATATAATTATTTTTTAAACCTCTAAATTAAAAAGCTATAATATATTATAGATAATTTAACCTTAGTAAATAAGATTTTAAAAGCTTTTAATAATTTATAGATAATTAATAAATAATAAAAATTATATTAAAAGCTATAAAAATAAATTTATAATATAATTATTTATATTTATTTAAATAAGACTATATTCTATATATACGAGTATAACTAAGAATAAGGAGTAGCTTAATAAGCAGGACTATCTTATACGTAAAGAATATAACTAAGAAGAGGTGTTTATTATATAAAAGAATTATCGGCTAGAGGCGTATATAAGCGATACTTAGAAGACGTATATTAGTACCTATTAATATCTTATTACTTATCGCTATAATAATCGTACCTGTTTTTTTATTTTAAATCTAACTATAAAATATAGGATACTTACTATATAAATTCTATTAATACTAAAGAAAATAACTATAAATAAAGTAAGTGTTTTACTCGTTATAATAATTATAAAGGCGAGGATAGCGTTATTATCTTTCGGTACTAGTAATTTATATAGATAAATCTAAATAAGAACAGAAGGTAGAGACAAGGGATAGAAAAGATCGGTTATTATATTCTATTAACGTCTTTAATTATCGCTTATTAGATAGAAACTTCTTAGGGCTGTTTATTTTTACGATAATTATTTTCTATTCTCTAATTATAAAAGTCTTTATTTTTTTTAAACTAAGACTTTAATATAACCTTTACTTTTAACGACATCGCCTTAGTGTCTATACTCTAGTAGAAGGGTATTCCCTAAGTCTGCCTATTAAAGGTTATTATAATAAAAGGGAACCGTAAGGATTAAGCTATCGTACTGATTAGCTTATAGCCTACCGGCTAAAAGAAAACGACTATCGCCCGCTAGACTCGTAATCGGTAACTCTCTTAGCTCTCTACTCGGGATTGTCTAATATAATAGTAGTCTTCTCTATCTATAATATTTTAAGATCTACTTCTTATAATATTTATTAGCTAAAGACAGAAAAGACGGTTTAAGGCCGAATAAGGTTTAATAAAACAAGAAAGACTAAACTAAAAGGCCTAGATCGTCTTTACCTCTTTTCTAGAATAACTTTTAGCTCTAGAATATTAAAATAGTATAACTAAAAAAAACTATTTTAGCTACTATAATTACCTGTTATCTATATATATCGCTAGTAATACGTCTTCTACTTTACGTTATAGCTTATAAGTATTATTAAGATATTAATTAATAGCGTATATCCCCGGTATTACCGAATTACTATAAGAGTATAACTATATAGCCTATATTACGTAAGACCGGCGATAACTTACTAATAAGTTACTTAGGTAATATATTACGGTTTCTAGTTAATATAATAACTATAATATAAAGAAGTAAGCTTATATTTTCGGCGAAGACGTTATTCTATTAATACGATAAGCAGAAAAGGCTTTATAAGGTAGTTAGACTCTCGATATCTTAATTTAATAATATTAATAAAGGTAGTCTCGGCGATATAGCTTCGTAAACGCGTAGCTAGTTAGAAATAAAAGTTTAAAAGCTCTTTTCGTTTAAGTCTATCTTATCTAAGCCTTATTAGACGTATTCTTATTAGTATAAGTATACTATTATCTAGTTTTTCTATTTACTAGCTTTAAGTATTACGACCTTAATACTATTAGGCCTTATTATAATCGCTACTTTATTATCTTAACTCGTCTTAGAACAAGCTACGGCTAATATATATAAGACCGTATAATAGAGTCTAAAGGTGACTATAAATATACTAATACTAATATAATTGTTATATAGGCTTAAGGAACTTAGCTTAAACAAGACAGCTAGCCTATAATAAGGCTTTATAATCCGAGGATTCGGGGTTATATTAGGCGCGCCTAACCCGTAATACTTTATTTATACTAGGGTTCGCGAATTCTAAAGACGTCTATAAGAGCTAAATCTAGCTCTACTAACGCTAGATACCTAAAATAGATAGCCGAATAATATTCTCCTTTACTATTATTATCTTAATATATTTCTAGTGCCTTGTTCTAGCGCCTCTTTATAAGTATATATATCTTTTTTAATAGCTTATTATATAAAAGATTATTTTTATAAAATAAAGCGTTTTCTTTAAAATAACTATATATACTACTAAAAATAAGTATAAAAGAAGAATTTATTTTCTTATATAACCTTAGCTTAAATATAATACTTTTTAATAAAGACTTTAAGAAATGTTATAAAGGACCTAGAGATTATAACTTCTTTATTATCGTTATTAGATTAGATAAAGATAAACTCTATTATCGAGACACTATTTTAAAAGAAGATCTAAGTAGACTTAAGAATTAGATTAGATACGGAGATCTAACTAGCTTAACTACTAAATAAAAAGAAGTTTACGTTAGTTATAGTAAATAGAAAGCCTATCTCGCTAGAGAGAATCAAGAGGTAGACTATTCTAGGATAATATATAAAATATTTATTAATAAGAAAGAAAAGACTTATATTTATACTCGTATTAGAAAGGCTAAATAGGTTAAGATTACTTATCTAGAAGATTAAATTAGACTAAATAATATCTTATTATCTTTTTATAATTTAGAAAAACTAACTATATTTAGATAAGTATTCCGGAAAGCCTTATAATAAAGCTAAGAACTCTTCTATTCTTAATAACTTTATTACCGTAGAATAAGAAGTTTATAATATACTTCTTAAGGTATTCTAAGCTAATAGATAGGCACTAGGTATTATAGTTATAACGGATCTAATAAAAGACTATAACGACTTAATAGTAATAGTTATATTAAAAGAGCTTTATCGTCTTAGATTCGTATATCTTAAAGTATTTATTATAAATCTAGAACTATCTTATAAACGCGTTATCTATAAGCGAGTAGCCTTAGACTCTCTCGGACTTTAAGACGTTCTAATTAGCGTTAGTATTAAGGTAAGTATAAAGAAGCACGAAGAATATAAATACGAATTCGATACCTCTTTTATACCTAACGAGAAAACCTTCTAGCCTAATAAAGATAACTTTTTTAAAGACGAGTTTAAGCTTCTCGATCTAGTATTTAATCGAGCTATTAAAGAAGATTTAAAAATAAATCTCTTTTTTATATCCTTTTTAACTGATATTATAGAGTATACGGACACGGAAGACCGCCTTAAGACCTTCTAGAAAGTAATTATAAAAGTCTATATATAAGACGGATATTTTATTTTCGCCGAGAATATTCTGACTCCGTAAGACAAGGCGGCTAATAATATGTTTAATATACTAGCTATAGAAAAGTTTTACCTACGCTTAGAGAATATCTCTTTTAATATATATATTAAAGTTATTATATACGTAATAAATATCCTAATAAATATTTTTAATAACCTAGGTAATATAAAGTATACTATTAATAAAGATCTCTAAAGCTATTATTAAAGATAAGAAGTCTAATTCTATAAGATAGTATATAAGCCTATTCTTATTAATAGTATAACTTAGGAAAAGTTTTTATATAACCTTAATAGTTTTTATAAAAAGTATCTTCTAGATATATTATATTCTAAGAAAAGAACACCGCTTCTTAAAGATAGAACACTACTTCTTAATCCTAATAAAGACGAAATTATCTTATACTTAACTAAAAATCTCTTATATAATACGCTTCCTAGTCTTATAACTAGCGATAATAACCTTGTTACTATACTAGGTGTTCTTAATACCGAGAGTATAATAAACTAGACTTTGATTTATAAGATTATTAAGACACTAAAGCTCTAAGACGATCTCTCTATTTCTTCGAATAGCTATACCGATATAAAAAGTAATAAAAAATAGCGATATTGTAGTAGGGTTCTGTGTCACGTGCCGTAGCACGTGACTACATTCATGTATATAAGGTCTCTCCCCCTCTCCTAGAGAGGAACAACAACCATCCTTCCTAGAGATTCGAGTCTTTCAGTCATCAGTTTTTGAGTGTCTATTTTAGAGGCCTCCCGTCCCTCTACAATATATAATATAAGTTTTAAAAAAAAGGCCTATAGAAGCTATATTCTCTTTCTAAGTATATAGAAATATAGCTAAGATCGATCGCTAATTTAATATTATAACGTATAACGTCTTTCTTTATATATCGAGAAACCTATCGTATTAAGACGAATCTAATATTAAAAGTCTTAAGTCTCTCTATTACGAAATTATAAAGTTATAGTTAGTTTTTTATTATTCTTTAGCTATTTCTCTCTAAAGATTCGACTCTAATAAGAAAAACAATATAGTTTTAATAATACTATTAATCGTTCTATCTATAGAATCGATAACCGCTTCTACTCTTATCTTTTACTTTATTAAAATATTAGCCTATTCCTAGTGTTTAGAGCTATAATATAAAGGTTCTATCTTAAAAGAATATAGGTTTAAGCATTAAAGACTTAAAGTATAAGAAAATTTATATATAGAGTTTATCTAAATAAAGAAGAGAAGTACGCGAAACGCTAAGCGTCTTAATTAAAAGTTATTAAGATTATATAATATAATATTTATAGCTACGCTAGACGTATTAAATTATTAAATTATATAAGTGTTTATAAAGTATAGTATTCTTCTAGAACTTTCTATAAACAGCTATATATCTACTTTCGCCTAATAGTTCCTATTTGTTTATTAATACCTCTTATTCTATTTATATCGTTATAATAAGTCTTTCGCGCGCCTTAAGGTATTCCCGTCTTCTATTCCGCTATTATTAAATATAACTATCTTACGAACAAGATAAGCGTGTTTCGTCTAAAAACTCTATACCCTTATAATAGATAAGTCGGCGAAGACGTCGACGATATTAGCGGTGTCGAATAGCTCTATTATAGATATTACTTAATAAGATTTAGTTAGACAAGTTAAGTATAATTAATTTCGTTAAGACTATTACTTCTATTATCTAATCTTATTAATACTAACCTAAAGTAATAAAATAATCTTAAATAGCTATTCTTCTTCTATTTAATAATTCTAATATATCTCGTAAAGGGTATATTCTAATAGTTACTTATTACTAGTAGGTAGAGAGCGTATCGGAGATATATATTTTATACTCTTCTATTAACGGTTAGTAGTTAAGCTTTAAAGGTCTAGCTAGTATAAGTCTATAAGAGCGTCTACGTTCTTAGTCTACGTCTACGTCTATCTAGGGCGTATTAGCCGTCGATTATAGTATTATTACTATTCCGTAATCCGCGTTATACTACTATTATTATCACGTAGCAGACTAGTAGACGGCGATAGCGACGGTGTTATCCTCGAGTACGGTATAATACTAGTAGCGTGCCGCTAAATAACTAAATCCGAGAGTCTCTAACACTAATAGCGCTGCTAGACCGTAAGCCTATAAGCCCGTGTTCCTATCTACCGCTTATAACTACTATACTATTATTATTAAGAAGACGATATAAATACTGCTAGACTAATACTCGAAGCGTAGTTCTTTAAAAGAGAAAGGTCGAAGCTTCGAAGACTCTTTTTTCTTCTTATTAAGTCTTTTAAAGTCAACGAATAATATAGTATTTAGAATATTTATTATAATATAAATATTAAGAAAATAGATTTCGGCTAATACTAGTTAACGATATATAATCTAATACTATTTTATAATAAAAAAGGATTCTATAGGTTCGTTAGTAGAGGTTCTAGATAGAATTAAGATAAAACAGTAAAGGCTTAACGAAGACTCGTAAAAGCTTTATAAATAATAAGATCTAAGACTAGGCTATAAAAGGTTAAATAAGTCTTAATTCGGAAACAATCTATATCTTAATAATATACGAATAACTTTTTAGACCTTACTAACTATTATACTAAAGCTCTAGTAATAGTAACTTTAAACTAAGCTTTTTCCTACTAAATAGAACTTAATAAGATCCTCGTATATATTAGCCTCGTTAACCTAGTTATTATTATCTTCTAGATATCCTTTCTACTTAACCTAGTATTAGATAATTATCTTCTTACGCCTCTCCCGTCTAACCAGGATAATTTAATCGTCTATAACTCGCTTAACTTCGAACTAGTTATTATCGGGAATAATAGTAGATAGCCTAGGTTCTTTAATAGCCTGTTTATTATATAACGGATATTCTATATCTTAATTAGAAATAGGTTTACCTCTTATAAAGTTATTATTAAGACTTTTATAGGTTTTACTGATCTAGGGAATATTTAGCGGATCTAGTCTATAATAAGTAAACGGTATAAAGATTAAATAAGCGGTCTCGAGTTACTTAGATCTAATAAGCCGCTAATAAATATAAAATCTTTATTAAAACAATTACGCCTTCTTTCTTTAGTAGCTATATCTTTACAGGTTAGAATATTAGTTAACTCTATTAATAGTTTCTTTTTAAATAGACTATCTCTAATAGTTAAAAGGTCTAGCTAGTTACTATTACCCGCTAGAGAAATAAAAGCTCTTATATTTTAGTTAGACTTAATTCTTTAAAAGATCGGTATTATTAATATATATTCGGAGCTATAATAATATACGTAAGAGACTTACTAGCCTCTAAGGCTTAAGACTCTTCGTCGAGGTCTATAAGGTCTTTTACTTTAATTATATTATATTCCGACGCTATATTATATATCTTAGAAGACTCTATTATAGAGTTCGATTTATAAGAGATAATAGTAATAATAAAGCTTTAACGTAATAATAGGCGAATTATATTATCTTTAATAGATACGATATCTAGCGTAAAAAGAAGAAGAAGGTTAATATTATTATTAACGTCTTTAGGTATTTATAATACTAGTATATAAGTCGTACTCCTATATACGTCTATTATTAGCGTTAAAGCCTTCGAATTAAGTAAAGAGGGCGTTAACGGAGCTATTAAGGGAATAGTTAATAGAGATATCGAAGAACGGATAAAGGGTATAGAAGAGGAGCTCTTTAGCGTTCGATATGTCTTTTATATCTATTGTTTCTTTATCTCGTTAATAAATTCGTAGACTTATATTATATATCCTTTAGTATTAGTCTCGCGCTTAATAAGACTTCTAGCCCTCTTATACTCGCGGAATATAATAGCCTCTTCGTTAGCTAGCTTAGGCCTTTTAGCCTTAATAAACGGGACGTAATAAACGTCTTAAAGGTAGAAGTTTACGTCCTAACTAGATTTAAAAGCGTCTTTATATTATAAGAGAGAAAGATATAAGAGGGAGAGATATAGACATCTAAGCGAATTCGGGTCTCCTAGCGTTCTTTTTTCGGCTATTATAGAATAGTTAAAAGATAGATGATTTCTTTATATAATAGAATCGAAGAATTATTTTATTCTTTTAGTTATTAGTAGCGTAATATTATTTAGATAGTAAGGGTATAATCCGGGAAATATAAGTATACTGTTATAAATAAATAGATTATACTATATTAGAAGAGGTATACGGTTATCTAAGTAGGCTTAGTAATGGTTTTCCTAGGCTTCCTTTCTTATAACCTATTTATTATAGAAGAAGTATAGCTTTATAAAACCCTAGCTTACTTTAAGGTGCTTCTTATAGCAGCTATATATATACCGCTATCTTTATATAGCCGGTTTACTATTAATATAGCTTATATTAGCGAGGAAAATAAGTATAATAAAGGGTAAGCTACGAACCTGTCGATCTTCTTCTTATATTCTATTAATAGGTAGAAGTATCTTTCTAGTTCTAAGCCTAGGCGAGCCGCTACTTTAGTGTCTTATTAATAGAGCGTAATAAGATTACGGAGGACTTGTCGCCCTATATCGCTACGAATAGGAGCGGTAATAAACATGTTATACGCTAGACGGTCGTGTTCTAGTATTAAAGAACGAGTACGAGAAAATAACGTCTAGTAGTGCCTAATCGGGTCAGACTCGCCTTTCCTAGATAGAAGCCCTTTCGACTAGAGTTTCTAGTACTTATAGAGCTCTTTAGTAACGAGCTTTCTCTTTTATACGTATAATTCCCTTTAACGAATTTTTATATTAATATTATCTTTTCTAGATAAAAAGAATACTTTTAACTAATCTTCGAGGGTCTTAAACTCTAGGCTGTTCTCGAGCTCGTGCTGTTTTTCTACTAGAAGAGACTATTATAGTTCTAGGTTACGGGATATAGTTAGGCTACGAAAGAGATCGCTAGGAAGGCTACGTATTAGAACTCCTAAGTACGTACTTTAGCTGTTAGTACTAGCATCGTTAAGGATATAATAATCACGATAGGTAGCCTTAGATATATACCTACTATACTTTATATTATAGCTCTATAAAGGCACTAGGGCCCTGACGTTACGTAGGGACGTATTTATAAGAAGGTGCTATATTCTTAAAGAAACTAAGCTAAGGAGAGAAGAAGGAAGAGGTAGCCCTGAAGGGGCCTTATATATAAGAGGTGAGTGCTGCTAAGCGAGGGCACGTGATAAGGGGTCAGGGGCCGCGTCGTAGCCTCCTGTCGTATATAGCGCTATACTGTCTAAGTCTTCTTAGTCGTAGGACTATACGTTAAACTAGGTCTGTAACACTTTATTCTCTTAATAGATAAATATAGTCTATCTATAAAACATTAGTAGAGAACTAAGAACAGCGTTACTAGTTAGTTTAGATAGATTATACTAATAAGATATATGTCTTCTATCTTAAAATTATAGTTTATAGGTAACACGATATAGTTTACGCGAAAACCTAAGTCTCTTAAACACCTGCTATATATAGAAGCCGTATTAATATCTCTATTTCCTTTTTAAAAGAAAGGCTCGTTAAGAATACTTAGATCCTACTCTACCTTATATATCTTATCCCTAGTAGGCGGTTCTAAGTTAAGAAGCACCTTTATAGTCTTAAACAGTCTATAAGCGCCTTTCGAGATAAAAATTATAAGGTATATAAAGATTAGATTCTAAAATAGTAACGGCGGCGTAGGCACTAAAGCCTTATATAACGAGTATTATAGTCTAGTAATTATTAGTTTTAAAGAGTAAGATTAGATATCTTTAAAGTTAAACCTTTTATATAATATATTAGTTATGTTTTTCACGTCCTGTTTAAGCTATATAATAAACTCTATATATCTATACTCGTTTTAAAACAGTCTAAACATAATATCCTAGGTAAAAACAATTAGTTTATAACGTAGACGCTTGTTTAAGTAGCTAAAACACTTACTCGATAATAAAGGCCTTAGCTAGTACCCGGTTAGTAAACAGATTTAATATACTCTTCTACTCGTACTAATAAGAAGACGTTAGCCTAAATCTTTCCCTAAAGATCTAACCTGATTCTAGGCCTTAAGTATATATATTAATTATATTTTTAAAGCTATATTCTAAGATATATAAAATAAATTATTATATCGTATCTTCTTTCTCGCTTTTAACGTGCTATTTTAAGGTTTTCTAGTAGAAGGCCTTATATAAACTAAAGTCAATTAGCGTTTTAATACTATTTAAATATATAAGAATCTATTATGTTTCTAGTAGACCTAGTTAACTTTTGTCACAGATCTGGTGTGCCGGCCACGTGTAGGGGCACGTGGTAGGTGCGTCCAGATCTGGACCTGCATATATAGTAGAATAGCAGAATTGATTCCGATCAATTCTAGTGCCTTTTTGGCCCGCTGGCGTACTAGTAAAAGCTATTCTGACCGCTGCTGTCACAACTTTAAACTAAGTTCTAGGTAGCTAGGGTCTTTTAAGCCTCTAGAAAAATCCTTTATATATATAATAACTATATTTATATATACTATTAGATCGTTATAGCTATTATTAATACTATATATAATATCTATAATAAAATCTTATAACGTTTCTATATTATATAGATTTTTTTTATAAAGACCTTTTTATTTACTTTACTATCTATTAAATAAGAAGATTTAATATTATAAAAGTCTTAATTTTAGGTTATAGGTATATATTATTCTTATATAGCTATTATATACCTATATCTCTTTAAGATATATATTTTAAGTGTTTTCTTAACTTTCTTTCTAGTAACGATATGTTTATTGTTTATAGAGCCTTTCTTATAGGCTTTCTTAAGAAAGTCTTTTAATGATATTGTTATAGACCTGGTTTGACGCGTCCCCCTTACCTGACGCGTCCCCTTGTCACGTGTCCTAGTCCGTGCTGGACTCACCTCCTGTATATAAGGCCCCTTCGGGGCCACCTCTCTTCTTCTCTCCTTAGCTTAGTTTCTTCGAGAATACAGCACCTTCTTGCAAGTACGTCCCTACGTGACGTCAGGGCCCTCGTGCCTTTGCAGAGCTGTAACAGATATAGCCTTTAATATTATAAAAAGCCTAGTAATAATAAGATTATAAAGAAATTTTAATAAATTTTAAGTATAAGAAGACGTATATAGTATCTAAAAAGAGAGATTAGAAATAGCTTAATAGTCGTGTTCGATAAAGGGAATTTAGGTTATAAAAAATAGTAGAGATAAGATTTATAATAAATAGTAGTAAATTTCTCTCTTTAAATAAAATTCTCGTTTACTAGAGTGTAGCCTATAGCGTAACGTAATATATTTTTATAGAGGTCCTGTTCGGGATCTTTAGGAGCCTCTTTAGGCTCTTAGGAATAATCGTCAAAACTTGATAAAAATATATAATACGCGCCCTAAGCTAACATCTAGCCTTATTAGTTAAGTGGGTACTGCTCAGGTTGCTCAGGGACTGCTCAGGGACTGCTCAGGGACTGCTCAGGTTGCTTAGACAGCTCAGGTGAGCTGGGTGAGCCAAGGGTGAGCCGAGGGTGATTAGCGCCTGAGTAGAAGCGGCCATGCTTACCAACCGAATATAGAACGAAGATTGAAGTATTAGAGTTCAACTACCACTATAAAAGGTGGCATTTCAGGCATTTGATGTAAAATTTACTTATCAAGCCTCCTATTTTTCCGCCTAGAGAGGGTGGTTTGTACACTTCTTTCTCAAAAAATCATTCACGGTACCTTTTCGGAATCTACAAATCTCAGCCATTCCATCTCTCAAGGAGAACCTTCCTCCCCTCCTCTCGGGAAAGAAAGACCTGCCCTCAGGATAATTTTTCCAAAAACGCTTTAACATTTCTCCTCCTGTGACATATGATAAGAAAGAAAATATACGTAGCCTAAAATAGCCTCTCCTCTCATGTTAACTCTCCAATTATTAGTACTTTCCACCTAGCAGCAGTCTATCAGTTTTCAAGTGTTTTGTACGGGTTCGCGACACTGCGCGTTCAAAGGTTGAGGAGATATACTAGATTGCTACCTCCGTTTCTCCTTACGAGTTTTATATACCCTTCGCCGTGTTCTTTTCTTTCAGGATTTAAGGATATAGTTCGAGGCACCAGAGTCAGAATTCTCTTCATCCTTGGCTTGTTGTTTAGCTCTTCCGAGGTGCTCTTTCCAGTAAATAACATGCCCATAGTCTTCATCATCTGCTTCTAAGAACCCTAGAGATCCTCCATGCTATCCAACTCGGAGCTCGCAGTCAGAGCACAAGATGTGAGGCAGGAGTGCTCCTCTAACTCCCGGCGGCCATGGCGGATCTCGAGCTACAGTCCTCATTCCCTCATTAGAAACGTTAATTGTACTAAACACCATAAGAGGATGGAATCTATCGTCAGGATATTTCAGTTGCAGGTTTTCCACGGACTTTGTTAACCATGAGGGTATAATTGGTGGAGGGGGTGTGAAGGTCTTCGGAAATTCGATTCGTATACGACGAAAACGTGCGACATCCTGGGATAACAAAGTAGTATCTCCGTTCAAGCGTTTTCTACTTGGCGGAATGGCTTTAGTGGGTTTACTCAATGCAGCGGCTCGAATATAACCTGGTTTCATGTTCGTGGTCATCTCAGCCGGATCAGATACGAGTCTGGAATTTGTAGGCGATGGCTGGCTCTTCGTTGCAAAAGGTAATGGCGGACGATGGCAATAGATTCCGCAGTTTCGGCTTAGTTTGTTTTTAGCAAAAAATTGAGCTAAGGAATCAAGATTGGTTTACCAAATTGTCCTTTCATCTGTGGTCGTTGAATGCAATCCATAGCCAGGGCAGGTACTGCGTGCAAGGCTCGAGTGTATATGAGCGTTGTATACAATATCCATAGCGACTTTCATTCCAGGGTAGAACAGTGTAACCTATTGGTCACTCAACGATAATTATCGCTTGTCTTGCTGTCTTCCAAAACAAACTCGCCGTGCTCAATTTCCCCTTTGCCTTCGGGGAAGCGTCTGAGCAACCAATCATGAAGAACCTTTCACATGAAGAACCTTTCAATACCATGTGTCAGTTTAGATTGAAAATCAACTTATCCAGTTTGCAGCTTACTTCAGCAGAGTACATAAATTCCAGATGAAAAGGGACCTCAAGCCCATGCGCATCGGTAAAACAAATGGGTTGCTGTCGAAGAACCTGAGCGAGAAGCGCTGTGATGAACTTCTGTATTTCAAGGAAACTCTAGAATACTTACATATTCGTCTGGCTGTTCTTCAATGTCAAGAGCTTGCCAGCTTTAAGAACAATAAAACACTCACATAATATTTTTGCTGATTTTGAGAAGTTCTTGGCCTTGTCGAAGGCAACTAAATATTAGGAAATTGTAAATCTACGGTACAGAACATCTACGATTCGATACCATTCTAGAGTGATTCCACGGCTCTTGTTGGCCACGACACTTATGTTGCTAATGCACTGGACCTTCCTAAATCCGCCCCTCCACTTTGAACTCGATCCTTGAGCGTTGAGAGTTGGTTGGTACTTTTGTATTTTCGTCATGAACCGGTTGATAGTGTGTTGACATTGTGTTGTTGCGCATTTAAGTGCATCTAGTTGATCTGGATAAGAGTCTAAACTCCTCAGCGTCTTGACATCAAGCAACGCGCGTTCGAGCGAGAATAGTTCTGTCATGAGAGCCTGGTACTCCACGGAGGATCCACCGCTGACTTTCAAGGACGTAATGACATCTCGGACCAGTTGGATTCCGGCGATGAAGTCTCCAACTGAAAATCCAAATCCTGCTAACATTGTGACGATTAGTGCTCCAACCTGAACGATGGAAAGTTTAAAATGAATCAGCTATGCGGGGTGGTGGCTTTCCCCTCTAATATGTTGCATCCTGCACTTGTGCCCCAGGCATCGCTTGAAGGCATATTTCCAATATCTGCAACCAATAGAATACAAGATTACTCACACCATCAGTTATTCAAATTTTGCCTGGTTACAGCTGGCGTTGAATAATGGACCCTTTAATATCGGAATCTCAACATGAGTAGATTTTTTCATTTCTTTCTTTGGACCTAAGCTAACGCTGCTTTAGTATTTCATTCGTATACCGTGCTGAAATATGTGAGGTATGGTTGTAAATCTATGCTAGAATTTTAGATATAATGAGCAGTTCTCACGTAATATCTCTGTAAAAATGCAATTTGGCTAGCTGCTTTCTAAAATTCCCTTCTAGGCAGAAGCCTCGGCCAGCGTTGATCGGTGAGTTCTGTTGTGAACACAGCCTCGCAAGACTTCTCTTTCAATTTTCTTCATATGAAATGCCATGCGCCTGAACGTCGAGGACCAGATTAGAAACCCGCCCGGTAAAACCGAATTCACGAATATCTGGCAGCGTATTGCCGCCGACTACTCTTCCCGCTGTCTTTCCAGATCAAGTGACAAACTTCAAGCTATAGCTGGTCTTGCGAAGCAATTTTTCATATTTCTAAAGAGAAATAGAGACGACTATCTTGTTGGCTTGTGGAAACCATCTTAGTTGGACGGTCTTCTGTGAGTACACTTACATACTTACTGGCTTCGGTAACCAGGCACCTCTTGGAAGACCATCTGTAACAGAATACTATGCGCCGTCGTGGAGCTGAGGTTCTGTAAACAGCAATGTAAGTTGGCCGATCTCTCAAAATAACGGCAATGGAACCTATCTTGCAGAAATAGCTAGCTCAAAGATAAACGTCGAAGGAATCAATCCTTTCGGGCATGTTTCAGGTGGGTCGATCCTTGTAACAACTCCTCTGCAACAAATCACTCATCTTGAGATTTGGGATTCTTCGTGGGAGTATCATGATGATCGTGGTATGCTTGGTGGATAGATGATATTGTTGGTCCGTGGGGATCCGTTTACAACCAATCTCGACACCATTGTTCTCGACAAGAGTTGTGTGGAAGGAGTTTCGTAACTTGATAATAGACTTAAGTACACTGCAGAATCTGGAAACGTATTTCCAATGTGGGTCAAAGACAACACCATAATGATTTTGGCCTCAGAGGTTGTCAATAATATGGATAAGATATGGTGTGTGTTTAAGAGGTTAGGGCTTGTGATTAATACCTTCTGGCACTCGGGAGTTCGGTTAGGCTTTGAAGAGACAATTACAATCATCTAGAGCCCAAATATATATAGTAAGAGGCTGACCTACAATGTTTTATTTGCGCGGTAGCGGCTTGTTCCTCTGCTTCTTTAAGAGCCCTTTAGCAGTCTTATAAAAACGAGAAAACACTCGTAAATCGAAATATTATATTTATTATACCTTGTACAAAGGGACCTTTTCAGATGAAAGAGTAAATACGTACTTACTGGTTTCAGTATCTGAGAGGGTATGAGTAGTTGAATCAATCATGTCTATAGAGAGATAATATATTGACCTGCCACGCCTTTAGATTATTACTGGGATTTGATAGCCATTAGTTTTAATTTACCGATCCGTACATATTCATTATCATAAGAGTCCTAGTCATCAATTCTCATTACCTTCCCTTGGACACTTCCCCACATCTCCAACCCCCTTTCCCTCTTTATCCACGATTACATCTTTCCTCGTCCCTTCCCCCTTATTACCTTCAGCCTAACACTCCACATAGCCCCAACTTAAACCCAAGGCCTTCCCCCACCGCCCAACGCACCGGACTACCAAAAGCATAAACGCCATAAGGACAATATGGCGTCGGCGTGTTGGGGCCACCACTCGCAACAATAAATTGACAGGTCCCACCCCACTGGCGTCGAATGTAAAGGCCCAGCAGTACGAATCAGATGTAAAGCACTGGGCGCAACAATCTGCTTGGCCGGAGGAAGGGCTGCTCCCAAAGGCGATTTGCATGCTTGGGTCAATGCTTCTAGCAGAGAATGTTTCGCCGAAGTCGTTGGCGGAGTCGTAGACTGGGTTTTATTAGCGAAGAAATGGAGGGGGAGGGGGAGGGGGACGGGAGTAGTTGACCTGCGATGGTGCTTGTTTTTGTTGTTGTGCTTGTTACAGTTGACTAACGGGATTTTGATTATTTAGCTGGAACAGCGTTGACAGGATCGAATTGTTCAAAACTCACAGGTGTAGGGGCTGTGGTAGTAGTCCTTGTAATCCCCGCATAAGAGCAGGCGCTAGAGTACCGCGCTGCGCCCGAAAATGCTGAGGTATAGGTAGGAACCAAGGACGGGACTTGTGTTGTTTGTCTGGGCACAATCTGGGCTTCCCTTACTGTCGCAGCTGGAGCGGAGACCCCCCCGTCCGTTGACAGGAGTGGATCGACTGTCCGTTTACGGGCATCGTTGCTCACAACAGAGTAGGTGTCTGGGTGACCGTCGAAGTGGTGGTTCTAAATTGTACGATGCCAGTACTGAGAGAGAGGGGTAGTGAAGTTCGTACGGTGCGGCTGGCGTGATGGTCTCGGCCATAAAGCTAGAGCAATCTGCGGTATGTGATGCTTGTACATTAGCGGCGAAACGGGTCCCGGTGACAGCGCGAGCGCAATTATCGGCATCACAACTACTGCATACTCGCAAAATAAATGCTAAGGGCCCCGAGAGGGATGAGAGGAGAATGATACTCGCCTTCATGATGGCGGAGCAGGTTTGTCGTAGATGGATTGAAATAAGATGAAGCGAGGAAATGAGAAAGAATGTAAGTGAGTGTGGGAAAGGCTGTATATTTGTTCATGCTAGCTGATTTTCCTTGCTTTGCCTGCCCTCTCATCTGGGGCGCTTCAGACAATGTCGCATTCACGAGCGATGAACTTGCGGATTGTGATTCCGAGGGCTTCGATCACAGATATTAAAGCCCACGGGGCTGAGCTTGGGATATTGACTGAGCTCAGTGATAGTTGTCTGCTGGCTCCTGCAGCCTTCCTTTTTGAAGACCTTGTGATAGGATATTTGAGGGCTGTGTCTTCCTTCTTAAGACTCTCGCTAGGAACATTCCGTAAAGCAGAAGGCTGGTTTAAGCCTGCCCCATGTCTTGGATGTTCGGAAAACGATGACACTTAAATCTTGACGACGAGCTCGTGCAGGTTGTGTCTCGATCGCGTTAAGTGGAGGAGGTGTAAGACCGCTTCCGTAACATGCCCTTCATCAGCTTGATTGGTGTGACTGAATCGACATGAGAGTGATCGAGCCCAGGATCAAGATCTCTTTCACGCTGGTCCTGTAGCGCCGATCCGGGATTCAAGGTAACCTTCTCTACCCCATCATTCAGTGGTTCATTCCCTAAAGTCGTACAAAAGACTTGAAAAGCATAAAACAGTTGCTTAGTGAAAGGTGCTGAAACTTACAGGCCCAGCAGAAGACGATAGGCAGGATCGGGTTGAATTCCAATCAATATCTTACGGTCGAATAGATATTTGAAGTTTGATGTGCGATTTCGCCACACTGAGTGCTGAGCGGTCGAGGGGATAGAATAATGCGGGAACTTCGGAGTGATAGTCGGCCTGAAAAAAGTTTTGGCTGAAGTTTTGGGCGTCGCCGGCCGTGAAAGAAATCTACACCTCCACATCGCCAACACCAAATTCCTCACCTCCCTCGTTACACAACCACCCACCTAACACTGCTCGCACATCTCGCTTGACCTCCCCTCTTCCCTCCAGCAAACTACTCTCCTTCACTTCCTTATATGTCCCCAACATCAAGACTTGCTTGATAGCCGGCACGCCCGCAAGAACAGAGATCTCAAGAGCAAGTTTCCACATTCGCCGCTTACAAATGCGGCTTGCGCCCCGAACATCAAATTGTTTCCGTCCCTGGAGCGTGCCGCCGATGATGGTTTCGGAGATATTTTTGGGATAAGAGTAAGACGATATATTGCTCGAAACCACGTCTCCTATTTGTCTTCTGCTGTAGCTGAATTCTTTATTTGTTCCCAGGACCTCGAAGGGTTTGAATGCATAGCCGCCTTGCCAGTTTTGGCTCATGGAGGAGGAAAGGGGTAATACGCGACCAGAGGGCGAGAATGCGCGTGTAGTTGCGATTGGGAAAAGTTGCGAGGAGGGCAAGACCAATGTGTGGATGTAGACGTTTTGGGGAGAGATGAGGAGGTTGGTTAGGGAGGAAAGGAGAGAAGTGCTTTGTTTGAGGGTGAGTTTGTCGGTGCAGGATTTAGAGAGAGTAGGTGGTGCATCCGGGCGGGAGGGTTTGCGGCGAACGATGCCCAGTTGTGAGAAGTAGCTCCGCCCGGGGAGGATAGGTTGCGTGAGTGTATCTGGTGTTGAAGATAGCGAGGTAGAATGTGTGAGATCGGATTCGTTCGAGGGTGTGGATGATGTTGATGTCGAAGTGCTTGTTTCAGGGACATTCCATGGAGTTGCGTCTTCTTGGGCAGCTATAGTGAGTTCCATGCTGGCGTCTCCACCTACGAAACTATTAGATCATGGCATTAGAACGAGGAGAGGTAAGAGACTCACAGGGAGCCTCGGAACTATACATATGCAAATGTATGCCATCATTCAACGCAAAAGGCTGAAAATGAGAAGCAGTCCTTTCATGCTCCTCTCGAACTCGAACGTATTCCGAAGACTTCTTCTTCGAAACAGCAAGAGCATAACATTCTTCCAGGAGAAATCTATTAAAAGAGCGAATTGCAAGGATCTCAGCGTGCCAATCGTGAAGCACGACACCTTGTGCCTTGGAGATGCTCTTTTGAGGAAGGCATTTCATGCCTGTGCTAAACAAGATAAGCCACTTGATATTCTTTCAAAACAAGAGAAATCCATACGCAACTGCCAAACAAGTAAGGCTATTTTTGCCTAATCAAATATCAGCTTCACGATCAACTCTTCTATCGGCAGTCTGAGGCGCAAACCTTGAGCAACAATCCCACTCAAGGGAATCCATTCGCGCACACCATTCGTCCTCACAAGGGGTTTCCTCTTCTTCTCCCACGAATCAAACTCCTTCAACACCACATCCGCAATCGCATCCGCCGAGGCCTCCATCACATGTTGCGCGATGTCGTTGTCGAAACGAAATGCTGAAACACGTGAGTCGGGATTTGCATACTCACTAAAATCTTCGGCTCCGGCTCGGGATTCCGGAATGCCGAAAACACAAACCGAACGTCATTGACAACATCCGAACATTCCAGCTCCGTAAGCAACAAACGATGGGACACCCGGATCCCCATCGCACCTTCCACAAACCACCCGCAGCTGACTGCAGCTGCCCCCCGGCTTTCTCATGGCGATGAATCCATTAAGTAAGTTTTGCCCTTTTCATGTGTGTGACGATAAGCGGAAGAACAACAACTAATCATGATTGCCAATCTGCTAGTATCGAAGGCTCGAAAGGCCCGTTTCCTCAATGTGCCTCTCTACTTGCAACACTTAGCTAACTTATATCGCAGCCCAAATTCGACCTTACACTTAAAGTACGCACACAAACATATATACTTCTGATTTGAGGGAAGAAGCAGCAGCAGCTAAACAAATCCCCAGATAATAGACCTCAACAACGTCCCCCTCGTCGCCGGCACCTCCCACGTAAAATGGCACCTCCCCTCCTCCACTTCCGCCGAACACCGCGGCCGAACCAACAAATCCCCCATCCGCGAGCATAAAGTAACGTGGGACTACGTGAAAGACCTACCCGTCCGCCTTACCATCGACAAGAATAATAACCTCACCGAATGCCTTGTACACTTTGAAGTTGTGCAAGATTTCCACAATATTGGCACAAAAGGGGAACGGGTTACTTTGGGAAGTTTGAGTTTGAACCTGGCGGAATATGTAGAGGAGTGTGAGATGGGCGCTGATGGGGAGGAGGGAGTCGTGAGGAGGTATCTGATGCAGGAGAGTAAGATTAATAGTACGATTAAGGTTGGAATATGTATGCGGCAGGTAGATGGGGAGAGGAATTTCGTGGCCCCGCCGTTGAAGACTGCTGCTGTGTTTGGGGGAATAGCGGGCATCATGGCCGGCGAGCAAGGAGAACAGGATGACTTGCGTATATACCCCCTCTCTCTAATTCTACTCCTCTTTACGAAGCTGGAAAACTAACCGATGAGAATAGACATGCCTGTACTCAACAAATCCCGTGACCACGGCGACATGCAAGACATGTATCGCCGCGCCCTCGCCGCCTCCTGGGCCGCCCAAGCCGGTGAGCTCCCCGCCGACCAATGCGTCGAAAACCTCTTCAACGGGGGTTCCGGCTGGCGCGCCTCTTACGATGGCTACAACGACAGCTCCCTCACACACTCATCCTCCACCCCTCGAATAGCGCAAGAAGATAGCGGAGAAGAAATACAATTGCATCAGAGGAGACATCGTAGAACACACTCAGGAGCTAGTGTCAAGAGCCAAGGCAGCCAGAATACAATTACGAAGAAGGCGAGCTTGCAGAAGATTAGGGGGCATAAACATAGCCAGAGTCAGGAGACGATTGGGAAGC
>JAAMPI010000728.1:0-27286 GCA_013054445.1 Cudoniella acicularis | reverse complement strand
CCCCAGACCCCACACTACACACACCGCCCACCCCACACGAAGTCATTTAGTACCTTTTCGTCATATGACTTTCCTTTAGATTTTTAGTTTAGGTTGACCTTAATATGGATATGTATGGTAATGGTCTTTTTATAGAAATTGGGGATATTGGGTCACTCGCCGTCTGATCATTATATCAAATCAAGCCGCCGGCCGGCATCCGAGGAGGCAGGAAGAAAAACTCAAATATTCATGATGAGGTGGAAGGGAAACCTTGTGCACATGTAGGTGCCTAGCCATTCATTCATTGAACTTAAATTGAGTCTTTCCCTCTCAATGGCTTCTTCAGTCTACACACCTCCTACAAGAAAACATAAGTTTGGAATCATTTCCAAATTCCGGAAGTTTCTCAGTTTCCCACCCAAAAGGCTACGTACGGTTTGTCGCAAACCGGCTATTCATTATTACCACCACCACCACCAGTGCACCACAACCTACCACAATTGCTCCGTTTAGCCTTCTTGCCCATCAATTATACGCTCCGTGTTTTGCAATATACGGATAAATGAAAAGACAATCTACGACCCTACCACACACCATTTCTATCACCTCGACCTTCCGCATCTGAAAGAAAGAAAAAAAGAAAAACTGGTTTCGCCACGAACAAACACGGAGGTTCGTCCTATTTCTGAATAGGTCAAGGCAACGAGGAAAAGGGAAAAGCTGCTCATTCGCACGCAACGCAAATTAGCATTCCATCAATCTAGGTATATAGTGGCCTCTCGTCTCCTACGTCTGGACTCATATATTACCTTACCTGTCTCTTCGCCGGAACGAACCATTTGTTATGGGCTGGGATTCTTTCATCATACAATAATCTACACTTCTTTATCGCTTCCTGGCTGGATTTCAAGCAAGCAAGCGCACTTACTTATCTTGCCGTTCCAACAACGTACCCGACAGACAGTGTTATCCTTTCCTTCCTTCGCACGACGAAACGGGCGCCACGTTCTGAGTTCCTTGATTCATTTCGATCTCCCGTCTCACATCTCCTATTCAGGGGTTAGCAGTCACACACAGTCAAGATGCGCTGGACTATCGCCCTTAATGTTGTAGCTACTCTGGCGAGCTTGAGTACGTACCTCCTCCCCTCCTCCCCTCCTCTCCGCATATCCTTCCCAAAACCACTCGTCACTAACACCACTCAGTCTCCGTCGAAGCACAAGAGACAACCACCTTTCACGACAAGGAAACTGGCTTCACGTTCTCGCAATTCGCCGCTCAGTACGCCATCGGGAAGTACATCTACTTCCGCATCGCGGTCCCGAGCCCGATTCCTGTCAATTCTAGCTACGATGCCGTTCTGCAGGTCGTCGCTCCAATTGATGTTACTGGCTGGACGGGCCTGGCTTGGGGTGGACAGATGGTGGCGGATCCCTTGACTGTTGCTTGGCAGAATGGCAATAATGTTGTTTTCTCTTCGCGATATGCCACGTATGTTTTCCTCCCCTTTCCCCTCTCAAAACTAAAACCAACCGCATCGCAATTGTTCCAAAGCAAAAAAAGTGCTAACATCCCCCCCCAGAGCACACGTAATGCCAACAACCTACACCGGTGCGACCTACACGGCCTTCAAGACTGGGACACACGTAAACCGCACCCATTGGCAATTCACCGCCAAATGCTCCGGCTGCACCTCCTTCGCTGCTTCTACTGCTTCCGCCAACACGCGCAACAACAAGATCCTTGATCCAAGAGGCAGTAACCCACTCGCGATGGCGTGGTCTGCGACGAAACCCAGCAATCCAAGCAGTGCCAGTAGTAGTTTTTCGGCGCATGACGTGACGGCGAATTGGATGCATGATTTTGCAACGGCGGGGAATGTGCAGTTCGCTAGTTTGGTGGCGGCGAATACTGGCCATTGAGTGATGAGTGGTGAAGAATGGTCCTGATGGGTGGGGGAGGTGGTGGTTGTGGGGTTTGAAGTTGGTGGAGGGTTTTTCTTGTTCCGTTTAGGAGGACAATCCAAGAATCTTGGTCAAGGGAAACTGTATCCTGTTGGAAAGGGGTGCCGGTGCCATGGTGGCTAGATGAGATTGGTGTGCATAGAATCCCCAGCATGGCAGGGTGGTAGTTTGTGAGAGTCGAGGGAGGTGACGGTGTGTATATATTTTAGATGTGACTTGTATATACTTGATTCGGTCTTTTTCGAAGCTTTTTAGGTCTTTTGGAACTTTGGCTGCTTTGACTGAGGAGTATGTGAAGATCGCGAATCCCGTTTGATCAACTTCTTCTGCAAGTGGTGTCGGAGAATCGAGTGTAGCCCTAGCATGAAACTGGAAAGTAAATGTCATGTTTGTCAAAGACCTTCGAGTATGGAATATGAAAAGAAATATGATTTTACTTCTTTTGTGCTTGTCTCCATCTTTACACCCGCATACTTACCTATCCAACCAATTCAAGCTGCACAAACAACTATTCAAAGCACCACCAACTCAGCCCTGTCCAAAACCCAAACCCCACTTGGGTCATCCCAGCAGCCCTACATCCGCCTCCAGTCCCCTTTCCCCGGATTCTCAAGCTCGTTACAGTCTAAAAATAACAGACACGCACCATCGAGCCACCACTAAAGCAGGTACTGTACGGTACATTCCCACCTCTTCGGCACTTCAAACACACTTACCATTCCCAGCACGACATCGCAAACGCCATTTTTACCCAAATGACCTACCTTACCCATGTCGATCTTGCTTCCCCACAATTCGCTTCATATCTCGCTTGAGTACGTGATCCCTGAGGAAGTGAGGTCCCTCGGCATATGACTCCAGATTTTTCTCGCAGTTACATCGAATGTGGGGTCCCCCCTGCTTATTTTTTCAATCCACCAGCATGGTTTTTCGTCGGGTGTCGGGGTCTTCGTTGATGTTTCCTTTCTTTGTGCTTTTGTTTTGAGAGTTGAAATTTAAAGATTGGAGAGTGAGATGATGGTCAATTGACCTCGAGGTTCAAAATGCGCTTCTCCTCTGTTTCTTCTTTCTCTTTCTCCCTCTTCTTCATCCATACCCTCACACACAAGTGCCCTCCCCTCGACCTCGACACCAGTATCCCTCTTCAAATGGGAAAAAATTCAACTGACCACCCCTTATCTTTTCCGACGTTCCCAAAAACAAAACACCAGCTCCTCGCAAAGATACAAATCTTTCCCCGCCGATGCCTCATGGCCCAGCATCGAAAATTGGAATGCGTTGAATGAGGTGTTGAATGGGGTATTGCTAAACCGGCACCAATAGCTGCAGTATGTTATAATGTTACTGCGAGTAGTGGTTATGGGTCTTTGAGAAGGGGGAGTGTGCGAGTTTGGAGGAGGCCTGGGGGAGTGCTGTAGACAGGTAAATGCTTCCTCTTCAGTGATAAATTTTTAAGGTAGAGAGATGGATGGGTGAGTTGAAAACGGGGTGACGGTGACTGATAGGATTCGCCTGTAAGGCGAACTATCCCTTTAAGTTAATTCCATCATTTTTGAGGGCTCGACGTTCTGCCTGGCAGTTTGAACATAGGTCGTTGTGCACAAGTATGATTCTCTGTTTTCCGAGTTGACTTCTCTTTCTGGATAGACAATAGCAATATGCTGATTTATGCATAATTTGTAAAGGGTGGATGTCCCGTTTATGTCGTGAACGTGAGTGCCGTCTCGCACATCCAGGCAGCGGTCAACTTCGCACGAGAGAAGGAAGTAAGGCTTGTGATTGATAATACGGGGCAGGAGATGTCGGGTAGATCGTTAGGAACTGGATCGTTATCGGTTTGGACGCATGTGAGTTTTCTTCCCCTGGTGTTTTCAATTTGAAGTCGAGGCCGGAGAGGGATGCGCCTCACTAGGTTCTTGAAAGATATTAAATACCTTGGAGACTATTAAACGGAGGGATATCAAGGTCCAGCATTCAAGATGGTGCCGAAGTGGAGGCGAGAGAAATTTATAAAGTTCCTTTGGAGAGGGGGTTTATGATTGTTGGATGTATTTGTGGTGTAAGCGGCAATCATTTTTCCGGAGAGAAGAATTGTTGCTGATAACTCGCACTCTGTAGGTATTTCTGGTAGATATTCGCAAGGAGTTGGGCATTCGATGCTGAGTTTCTTCCTTGGGATGGGTGCAGACCAAGTTCTTTCCATCAAGTTGTCACTGCAGATGGGAAGTTCGTCACAACATCTTCGACCGAGAACACGGATTTATTCTGGGCAGTGCATGGAGGAGTCGGTGTTACATTCGGAGTTGTGACATCGATGGTTGTGAAAGCTTTTCCAGATGTTGAGACGACAGTTGTAACGCTGGAGTTGAGCGTCAAGGGAAACAATATTTCGGTGGAGACATTTTGGAAGGGTGTTTCGAGCTATTTCAGCTATTTCGACAAGTTTAAATCGCAAGATATCGCAGCGCAGTGGGGCATCTACCCCAACGGCGCGTTTCTGGCTCAGGCTTCTCCTAGTGGTAAGCCAAAATTCGAAATAAATCCGTTTGTTGCCTCAGGTAAGACACTCGAACAAACAATAGGCATCGGGTGCTCCCTAGTTAGCGGAAATGAAAAGCTTGGGAATTGAGATTGCAGTGAAGTGGAACCATTTTTCATCATACTACACTGCTTACTACAGTGTGTTCCCTCCTACATCGAATTGGCTGATGCCTTGCACCATGGGCTATGCGTCGAGACTCGTTCCAAGAGAGAACTTTGACAATAAGAGGATGCTCAATGTTACAATTGCGGCTTATAGGGAAATAGCAGAAGCTGGCCACAGGTTTAATACATACCAGTACGTCCCAACTCTCCAAGATGGAGCGCCGGTCGGTCTAGACGGCAATGCAGTCCATCCAGCATGGAGAGAAGCCCTTAGCCACACTATTGTATTCGTTAAATGGCCTGCTAATACAACGGCGAAGCAGCAGATGCAGATTCGAGAGGACTTCGCAGCTGGGGGGATGAAGACTCTTCGAGATGTGACGCCTAGTGCCGGGAGCTATCTAAGTGAAGGAGATCGGTTAGAACCTGATTGGCAGTACTCTTTCTATCAAGAAAATTATGAGAGATTGTTGAGTGTTAAGAGAAAGTGTGATCCTAAGGACGTGGTTTCGGGAGTACAAGCGGTGGGATCGGAGGGGTAGATAGTGAGGAGTGTTGATGGGCTGCCGAATGAGAACAGACCACTTTGTAGGGTCGAGATATAGAATATTTCTCGCCTACAAAATTTGGAATGAGCAATAATCAAGGAGGTGACTGAAATAGACTCCGTGTCGTGGGGATACTGAAAACAACGGGTATTGCTTCGATCGCGCTGTTGTATTCGGGGAGGTAATCTGGTGGCGTCCGCGTACATGGATAGGAATAACCTATGAGCCAACTGTTTAACATCAGTCGCAATTGAACGAGTAGGCGAACGCGAGCTAACCTCACTTTCACGAGACCGGCCTTGCTCTTCATCACTAACCCTTGTGACCGCCATCAAAAGCGGTGACCATGTCGCAAATACGGCCCTCTGCAACAGCATCGCACGTAAAAGTCGAAATGGCACGGGTGATAGGATATAAGCGTTGGGAGAATCGGCGTTATTGGCAAGAGTTCCTGGTGAGATTAGTAAACGTGATCTACTGGTAGCATGACACGCCTAATATTCATTAGGTCGAGCGGCGCAAGCTTTTGTCTACAATGGACAATGCGGCAAACCTATCAGTGAGCGAAAATATTCAAATCGAAGAGAAATTCACGACCTTGGTAGGGCAATCCGATAAGTGGTGGGGAAGTAGCTGGCCACAGCAGCGTGGACTCGCAGAATGGCATATATCTCAGCATCTGAGGGCAAGGAAGTATGGCTCGAAGCCAATTGAGGCAAAAGACGATAGCCAAACTGGTTACGATCCTGTCCGTGATTGTCAGCGTTGAATTAATGCTTGTCAAGAAGAACTTGCTGTGAACGTATTTTTTGGAGTCGACGAGTCAAATAGAAATAATTCGAACGGCTAAGGTTTCTTTCTTCTCAAAATCTGGGAACTATCCCAACTTCTGAGAACATGAAGGGAAGTATACGTCTCTTGACACCTTCGAGGCGCGTCAAAAGTCATCTTGAGTGTGACTGCACACTGGGCAGGCTATTTTCCAAGACTTGCGTTTAGAACTTGAATTGGCTCTCAATGGTATGGCCCTCTCAGAGAAATTAATTTTGGAATAGATGATTGCAGAAAACGTTTTGATGGAGATAGAAGACAAAAGGCGGATGAATTGAAGTTGGAAAAAGATACAACGCGAACGCACGTGCCGACGCGCTGCTTTTTTATCACGTGAATACCCCTCGGTCTTCTTAGTCATCATCTTCACATGCCATTCCCAGCCCCACGAAGTCATGATCAACGGGCTTCCCATTCGACGACTGCTTGCAGAAGCCGCTGGTAACCTCACTCACTTTTCGTCACACCTCACTTACGCCGAGGTCTTCTGCTTTGCTGACGATTCAGGTCAGACGCAGCAAAGACCCTTCGACGGACACCATGACCAAACCGCCTCCCTAGATCCCGTACCCGTACCTACTACAGTATCCATTCGTATTCACTGCCAAACAATGCTTCTATTTATTAGCACATGACCTTACGAGTTAGTCCGGACCGGAGATATTGTTACATTGGTCCGCGACAATAGTTCCTTTGACGCATTCGCATTTACCTTCACATGCTAGATACAGAGCCTTGTTCCTTTGATCAGGACATCGCACAATCCAACCTCAAATGTCAAGATGATAGGTATGGTGCCTCTTGGCAGACCGCGCCGAATATTCTACTCGTATGCTAATCAGAAGTAGACCATGTTCTGGGGCGGCCTTCTGTTCAATTCCGAAAGATCCAAGTTTTAGCAGTCGTTTCCTTCTGGTCGTTCTATTTGTTTAGGTATATCTTCATTCCACACATGTCAGGAATCTGCTAATTAATCAGAGGGCATAAGCATGGCCCACCTACCATCCGAAAACTATCACGAAAACTGTCCGGTTTCATTACCCCATGGCAGACCCTCGTCATAACCCTCCTCTACCTCTACATTGCACGAAATTTGGGCAAACTGCTTGGCTTGGAATGCCCAGAGCCTCTCGCAAATCTCTATACTCGATCATACTTTAGAGCAACATGGGTAACTACCGCATTAGACGCAGGCTTCTGGACTGCTATGCGAATAAAGAGGAAGTGGGTGAGGGACCTGGCCAGTGTAGTCTTTACCGCATACTATCTCATTGCCGCTGAGCAGGCGGACGAGAAAGTTCGGAAAATCAGAGGGGCGCTGACCGTGGAGCATCTGCGAGTTAGCTGGAACAAAGGTAGAACGCCCTACCTCAAGGCTCTGCAGACCCTGATGCGACCAAGATTTATGAGATATCCGCCACGCGCGATTCGAATACCAAGACCATCTTCAAGCGATTACAAAGAACCTGTCAATGGCTGGCTATATTTTGATGGACCTCTCTCGGCCCTCAAAAATCATACCAAGATCGTTCTCGATATCCCTGGGGGCGGATTTGTGGCAATGGATCCAAGAACAAGTGATGACAAGCTTTTTGCGTGGGCTGGAAAGACTAGTCTGCCAATTCTCAGTTTGGACTATCGAAAGGCACCAGAATTCCCATACCCATATGCGCTCAATGAGTGCTTCGACGTATACTGCACAATAGTTGTAAGCAAAGGTCGATGCATCGGGTTGTCAGGAGATGTTTTGCCAAAGATTGTTCTCAGTGGCGACAGTGCAGGTGGAAATCTTGCAACAAGTACGACACTGATGATCATTGAAGCTGGTTCCAACGCTTCGAGACAATTCCAGGGCCAAAAGTCCCTACCTATTCCAGATGGATTGGTTCTCATGTATCCTGGATTGGATATGAATATTGGCAATTGGATGTCCGAAGAACAAATGTCTTTGATCAAGGATCGAAGAATGCGAAAAACGAATCGGAACATTATTCGGCGAAAAAGCATGCAATATACTTTGGCTGCCGGCACACCTCACCAGTCTGAGGATGAAGATGACAATACCACTCCAAAAGGAAAATCTCCAGAAATCGAGTCAGCACCAACTCGTCCAACTTCTATCTCTCTCCCTTCCCCCCAATACTCAACTGCAGCACCTGCAGCTTTGTCGCCTTCTGTTGTAAAGCATTCAGATCGTCAAGAGCCTGGATCTCATCATCCTCAACCACTTAAAACACGTCTCGCCATGTCAAGCATGATATCTTATTTCAACGATAGAATTTTATCACCAGAAATGATGCGTGCAATGATCATCTTGTATATCGGGCCTCATAATCGTCCTGATTTCTCTTCGGAATATCTCCTTTCGCCTATCCTGGCACCCGATTCCCTGCTCGCTCAATTTCCAAAGACTTACTTCCTGACGGGAGAACGAGATCCCCTTGTTGATGATACAGTAATCTTTGCTGGCCGCCTTCGCCGCGCGAAAGCAGCAAAGCATGCTGCTGATCATGCTTCCGGTTCTCGTCTTTACAAAGAATTCGATGAGAGGGATGTTGTTGAAGTGTTCTTAATACCAGGCATTTCCCACGGGTTCTTGCAATTCGTCGGTTGTTTCCCAGAAGGATGGAAGTACATTTTCCGATGTGCTCGGTGGATCGAGCATATCTTTGCTGTGGCAGACGAAGCTGAGCTTCATGCCGGTCAACTCTCTCCGATCGAGCAGCGCATGAAACATCATCATCGAAGCAAGATTGAGAGTTCTGGCGACGAAGACATGGGACTCGAGATGTCTATGACACCAAAGTCTAAAGAGAAGAGCAAGCAAGCAGAAGATCGGAGAAAGAAAGAGAAGCTATTGAAAGAGCAGTTGAGAGAAAAGGGCGAGGGGAGACATAAAATCAAAGGGCTTGGCGAGAAGAAGAAAAGTATGGTTAGCTTGGCTAGCTCCGATGATCTATTGGGACGGAGGATGTTGGGTCTTGCAGGGCCGTTGACGGGAACGGGCGGAGATGTAGATGATTGATCGGTTGGTTGGGTGGGGGATTTGGAAGGGGAAAGCTCTTGGATACCTACAGAGTATACCTCGATCATCATTGCTTAACTATACACTCATAAAATTGGGCGCATCCTATAAAACTTCCTCGGTGACACACGCCTTTTCTTCTCCCAAAGCACAATTCTGTCTTGCTCACCACAAGTGTGGGAACTGCGGTCCACTGCCAGCGGAAAGGATATCTGCCCCCCCCATATTTGTGCTTTCGTATACCATTGGCAGTAGTCTTTTTGCAGGTGTGAGTAACTCTCCCTGTTTCGCCATTTTCTCTCTAATTGGAGTAGAAATCGCAGACACACATGTTAAGAGGAAGAATAGAGCAACAAATTATACCTTTCCCTGGATTCACAACGCCTGCCTTAAGTCCACGCAAAAATACCGCTAATCCGATCATACCTTTCACTGCATCCTAATAGTGTAGCAGTGGCGTCTTTATGCCGCTCTAGTTAATCCTTATTATAAAAATAAAATAAAAGAATATCGAAGAAAGGAAAGAGAGAGAGAAATCCTGCCCTACTATACTCGGTTCGGTGTTTCTGCGTGCTGGGGACAAACAAAAATCCGAATAAGTTGTTTAAAAGAAATTAATATACCCACATTAGGGTAGTGATTTAGACCGTTTAAGCAGTCTGTAGAGCCCTCTTCGTAAATAAGCATGTGATATGTAATTTCTAGTCAACGAAGCTAGGTTATTTTACTGTTAAGAAATATTATAAGTTTAATTGGAATATGAACCCTGGGAGCCCGGCACTTAGAAAATACCGTATCGACTATTGAGAAAGCAGTTGTAAAATACTAATACTAATATTATCAATCATGATTGACCTTATATCTTTTGAGTCAGGAATATTATACTATGATTACCATCTTCTACCTGTCCAGCATAGAATAAAAGGAATTTACACTCAAATGCAAGTTGATCTGTGTTAAAATAGTTAAAATCATTTTAATTCATTGCTTGCATGGATGTTAACCGATTTGTCAAAGGTCCATCATAATATACCTCCAAATACGTAGCCATTTTACTCTACGCAGCCACAGCAAACCAAAAATCATCACTGGCACCTTCTGCCTTGGCCTGAACAAACAAACACCTTCCTTTACCTCTCACCAGCCTAAATCTCAGACCCAGATCAAACAACATGATGACGTTATTCCTTCTTTGCCATATATACTCTTTCCGATTCCTGGTTCGCAACAACACAAATGTATTTGACCCATTTTTGCATGTAACCACCTGCCCACCATCCCCTGAAACCCAATCTCAAACCGTTTGCGTTTGGAGCAGGCTAATCAAGTTGTAATGTGTGGAGTTTTAGAGTCGGATAACTAAATTCGCAAAGTCATCCCATTGTAGGGGTGATAGATTCAGGTCTTCAACGGCTGGAATCGAACTTTGAGGGGCGGTGGCAAACGAAGCCAGGCATAATAATTCGGCCGTGTCCTAATTTTCAAGTTTCTCGTATGCCTCCTTCACAATTTCTTCCCATAAATCCTACCAAGGGCTCCAAAACACCCGAGAAAACTCAAGAGAGGAGACAAAATGTGTCGGGAGAACTTTGGAAGTGCGAGAAATTTGAACGTACGGAGGTAGCTGCGTCTGGACTCGAGAGGAAGGAGCGTATGAAGTAACTCACTGCAATATAGGGGCACTCGCTACAGCTCAGCGTGTGAGTCGCTGTAAATTAGCGATTCACAAGCTCCTACCTCAGTAACCTCACGTTCAACAACTGACAAGATTAATCCGAAGCCTACGAACCCATACATGAAGGTTGCGACTGGAGGAAAAGGTCTCGTGCTAATAGCATAGCTCAATATGGTTGATCTCTGCGGAAGAGGCGCCCAAAAAAAAGAAGATAGTGAGTCACCAAGGACCGGATTCACGAATTCGCAGACGAAGAGGCCGCAAACAAGGACAGGCCGATTGCAGAAGTCCTCAGAGAGTGAAGAGGAGCAATGTTCCTAATGCTACCGGACTCATACCCAAGCCAATCTAAACGCCAGTACATCAGTCAAAGCTCAACTCTCGAGGGTGCCATGGAGGAAGATGACATTGAAGCCTGGAAGGAGACTTCACCGCTACGACGGATGACTATTCTGACCATCACTCATGTCCCTCGCCAATTTTGCCCGCCCCCTTAGTAGTTACGCAAGAGGGTGATCATCTGCGGGACGCACACAACGAAGCCATGACAAATTTCGAGGTATAACTTACAAGTCCGCCATGATTTTCTCCAAAGGAGAATGGTTTTCAACCCTCAATCTCAGCACGTTCTTGACATGAGGTTCTTGGCTATCCATGGGGAGGACTAGACTCATTTATGATCTGGTTAAAAAGGGTTATGGTGTCCGGCTATCAAATCAAGAGGTATGCGACCTTCCTGCTACTTCTAAGTCAGTATCCCATGTATCTTGGAGAGCATTTCTAACTGAAGTATAACGATAACCGACGATAATATACCACTTGACATCCAGCGATGCAACGAGCTTTTGGAGATACAATTGGACAGCCCGTATGGAGCCTTGAACCTGTCGTGCAAATATCTCCGCTCGAGACTTATGCTTCAGTTGTCAAGTACCTATGAACAACCAATATTGGTCCTCAAAATACATTTGAAAAGAAATCAATACTAGACATACCCCCTTTCATGCCACCTCGGACAATATATACCTTGGTATTTTCCTCGGGTATTACAAGAAATGAGAAAAAGGTTACCGTAGGAGGAGTGTTTCAGATGAAAGTGTAAATGAGTATTTCAAGACCTTGATATCTTAGTTACTGTGAGTGATTGAAATCTGAAAGTTGTTTTGAGGGCATAGCAAGAGTGAGAAAATGCTCGCGGGAATATTTCAGATGAAAGTGCAAGCCGGTGTTTTAAAACCTCAATATCTCAGTTTCTGTGAGTAATTAAAGCTCCGAAAACCTTATAAATGCCCCCCAACTCGATTTTCCTCTTTTTCAGCCTCCAGATCGACCATCTCGCATAACGGTTAAACTATTTTGGTAGTATCTTGCCTAATGATACGAGAGTTATTCACAAAATACCTGAACACCCTATGCAAGATTTCCCCGTAGATGCATGCGGGGATAGATCCATGTTTTGAGTAATTTGGAAGGGAGTGAGTCTGAGTGAAGTTTCCGGTTTGGCCAAGATGACGAGACCACTCTTATGTCTTGTGAGAGAAACACATGTGTGCTTGTCATCTGCGATGAAGGAGTAATGGCCTCCATCTGTAGCTGAGGCGGTTAGGTCCCAAAAGACGTACCAGATTTCGAGGCCTTGGATGCTGTTGACCATGATTACCACGATCTCGTTGAGACCGTGGATCTTTTGGAAAGTTTTCTTCCATAAGGCGCATTGGTGCGAGTACGGGCAGATGACGATTATCATGGATGCTCTCACGGCGGGACTTGAAGCTAGGAAACTCTGTATAGCCCGAATTCCGAAATGCATATTGGCGCAGTTGCCTTTAGAGTGACCCTGGGCCTCAACGAAGGTTCTTGCGTTTCTAATGCCGAGCATCAGAGGGAGGACTTTGCCATTGGGAGATAGTCTGAACTGTGCATGATTGCCGTGTGCCTATCTCCGAGCCCATTGCTCGAAAACTGTGGCCTCTGGCGTGAACCTATTGCTTGGGTGGTAGGTGATCCTATTTTCGTAGAAGAGAGCATTTGGCAAGTCGAAACCACCACGAACGATCCGACATTGCTCGGTCAGATTCCAACACGGCCAGTTATTGTCGTAGAGCCTCTTCAAAGGTGAATATTATGCCTGCTCACCGAATACATTGATTGGTTGTCGTCAGCTCTTTGACCTCTGCGGAGAGCGGGAGACGCTTTGAACAACACGGAAGGCTAAGAGATCGATGTATGGGTAGGACAGATGAAAACGGCAGACTGTTGCGTACCGAGATGGAACGAGACCGAGTGTATGGAGCTTCTTGCGAGGGAGAAACTGATCGTGGTGGATTCGGATGACAGCAGATGCTGAGAGATGCGACCCCGCGCAGTGTGTGGGATAGATTTTAGAGGCGAATATTGTGGACTGCAGTGCGTATATGGGAGACCGCGCCACGTCAGTCCTGATCATTACAGCAACAGCCCAGACCATCGGCAAAAGTGCGAGCGTATAGTTCCTAGACCGCGAGGCGTATACGAAAGACCGCGCGTGAGAGTCACCGCACGCTTCGCACTACGTCCCCTAACGCGAGCACACTAAGAATCACAATAGTAAATATGTCGACACTCACTCTCCTTGAAGCTATTGGAGTATCCAGCAAACCTCTCTACCTTGTGATGAGTTGAAGACTCAAGGCGTGATCCCCCAGAGGTCATCCACCAAGTGGAACCTGGGTCACTGTTACTGTGCCCTTTTCACAATCCCGCCTCAGTACTCTCACAACAACGATCACTAAGAGGGCACAAAGTATCTCCGTGTTCGCGAGATATCGACCATGGGCCTCCTCATATCACCATTTATAGTCTTCAAAAATTGCAGAACCTCTCGGACATGCGGAGGCTCGTGATCAAAAGCGGAAACATTGGTCGGGATTCTTTCCTTCTTCGCATTTCCTGGGGTGCTCTTTTGATCAGTGGCTTTTCTCAGCTATAGTTTAAAGTTTGCTAATATGTGATAATGGAAGGCATAGCACCGAGAGGGGGGGGGGGGGGGGGCGTCGTTCGCCTATTATGAGCCCCACTGAACCTCCTAAAGGCCACCTTAAGTTCTCTATGCGTTATTTCCCAACGTGGATGTAAGCTTATATCGAACCTCAAGCCCACACTCATTGTATGGCTCTGAATGGATTTCGTCTTCACACATGACGTGTCCAGCTCACGGCGTGGATACAGCGAGCTCTGGTAACTCGATCACACAATGACCAAATTCGCAAAAGCACTGCGCAATGTACACATGCTCGGATGGTCCGGCGACCAGTCTTGTATTAGCAATCCAATTTGCGGATTCTGGCCAGAAGATATTTTCCCTCCGTGGGGAGAAAATTCAATGGAGATTTCTAGCAGATATCCAAGTATAAAGGTTGAGCCTATTCTCTACTCCCGAAGACCCAGATCCAATCCATCGGTCTTCCACATCTTCATCACTCCAAGTTGAATATGAAAAACGGCAACTGAAATCGCGAGCGACATCAACCTCATCGCTTCCTCTGGTTACACACTTGTCAGACTCATGGCCACCGATTGTAGCCTAGTTACTGCCGTTCTGGCAGCTGCCAGATCAGTTGGAATACAGATCTGCGCAAATTCTAACTACTGCGCACTTGTCTCCAGTCCTTTTGCTGCTAGCGTCGTATTTTCTGCCGCAGGACTTTTCGTAGCAAATCAAGTGGCTTCATTTGAGTCGGCATCCGGAAAGGGGATTTTGGTAACCCAAGTTGGATGGCTGAATTAGGGATCTAGTAATGGCGCCGCAGTCCCAGGTGTTGTAGAGCAAGATGTGGCTATCAGTTCAGTCAAGAGCGTTGCGAGCTCAGCGATATTTTATGATGCCTTAACAATCTTTGATCGCAGGATCCTGCAGTCGAGTACTGGGGAATCTTAGGAAATTAATATTCTGGACTTCTGGACGTCATGCCGATCCAGATTTTTTGGCCATAAACGTCAGGGCGGATCAGATACTTAAATATTTTCTGTTTACAGTAGTGGGTTTCAGTTTCAACTTCGTGGATATTTTAATATTTTGAAGTGTTCCCCAGGCGAATGTTGACGCTTAGCGAGGGAAAAGGGGAAGGGGACAATTTATCAGAAGCTACTGTTCCAGCCGTAAATCCTTACTGTCAAGAAGGGGCTTTGACGCATTTATTTTTAATTTTCGCGTATAAAGGACTTTGTCCCGCAACGCAATATAACAGGAAGGACGCCAAGGGTATTCCTTTGCTTACGGGTTGTCGAATGGATGAAATGCTTCAAGGATCTAATCCTTCAGGGGTTGGATGCACACTAAAAATGTGTGAAGATTCCCATGCACTGAGGCTGACGGGAAGCATGTTGTGCAGCCCAGTGAGGATTGGTAGGCTGTGTCGGGACACGCAGGCGAGTCTGACGGTCTGACCTGATATGTTACCTGAGGAATGATCGCATTTCGAAAATTGTTATAACTTGTGACAGCTTTGCTCTCCCAGCTTAAAGTACGTGGTTTTCTGATGGTTCCTGTCAATTAATTTTCTCTTTTGATCAAGGCACCACCCTGGTGGTCCGTTTCTTCCATCATGATTTCCACAATTATCCTTCTTTTCACTTCAATTCTGACTGCCAACCTTGTTTCTTGTCAACAATGTTACTGGAACAATGGAGAGATTGCACCGGAATTAAATGCATGCAATTCTGGCAGTTCAATTAGTGCATGTTGCAATCTCACCAACCAGACTCACCCGGATACTTGCACGGACAAGGGACTGTGTGTGTCATATAATGGGATGGTGTATCAAGCTGGATGTACCGACAAAGAGTACAAAAGTAATTCGTGTGCGCAAGTCTGTCCAGGCCGTAAGTTCACTCTTCAAACCCTCGGCTTCTTTAGAGATTTTTAATTAACCATAATTCAGCTTTTAACGACTGGCAAGGAGGCAATAATGGCACAATTCATCAGGCTTGGGTAGTAATAATGTGTGCGCCAAATAAATACTGTTGTCGGGGCTGGACAGACGAAACAACGAATTGTTGCAGCAATTCTGCTACTGTTACTTCCACTCAATTACCCCTTGGGCTCATTGCGCAAGCTACAATTACTTCTACAGCTACTTCCATTGTAACCTTGGGGTTCAACTCAGCACCAGCGAAAAATGATTCCTCCAAAAGCGCAGTCGCAGTCGGCGTTGGCGTTGGAGTATCTCTGGGTTTAATATTAGCGAGTTCGTTGGGCGTGGTATTTATTGTTACATTATTAGGTAATAAGCACTATTCTAGGCTTAAGGTTTAGACCTTACTAGAATCTTCTAGGTTGTTCTTTGATTTATAAGCTTTGATTTATAAGCGTTGATTTATAAGCGTTGATTTCTAAGCGTTGATTTCTAAGTTATAGAAGCTTCTAGTAACTACACTTGTAGTATATATAGTCCGCTCATTCCTTTGTAGATAGATAAGTCTTTAAGTCAAATTCATATTATTATTCCACATACTTGAATCACTCTCGACCTAACAGTCGACTCTTCTTCCGCTATCCACACCTTAGCCGCCTACCGACGACTATATAGATATATCTTCTATATACTATATACCGCGTACTACGGTTATACCCTTACCTCCAACAAGAATAAAAGAGGTACTATGGTAGGTCCCACTTTTGCTGCTACGAGTAATTGAGCGTTGAGGGGTCTACGCGACCTTGCAACCCAAAGAATTTCACCATCACGATCTATAGCCATATCCGAGTTTCCATCTTGCTGGGATTCTAGCATTACCTGACTAGGCGCCCATTTTAAGGCTCTACCCGGATATGTGTTAACACCGGCTACTAGAATAGAAAATACTATAATTGTCAGCTAGGTATTATTTGACGCCTCATGAGAGCATCATTACTCAACAATAGTCCGACGCCTACCGCCAATAAAAAGTAGGTGCAAATTTCGAATTTTTCACCCCACGTCCCTGTAAGAACCATGGGTGAGCTTGGCTATTCTACCAAAGACGGAACCCTCGTATCACCACGAAGCTCATGCTTTTCAAAATTTGCTTTCCCGAGCATTTGTGAGTGCCGCTTTTGATTCGAACAATGCTGATCCTCGGTTTGCACTCTTACGAGTAGGACCTAATTGTTTCGACGAAAAAGGAGAGCCGATAGCTGCAGTTGTAATATTAGACGAAAGGGTGATCGTTGACTCACCCTGGAATATAGAATGTTCCGAGGTGAAGTTGCAAGGGGAATTTCCGGAGTAAATATGCTCGTTTCCTATTTCGTTCGAGGATCGAATTTCCTGGCCTTTGGAGGGATTGCTCACGACTTGGTCACTGACGTAGGACTCGCCGGACAAGGAAATACTAGCTTCGGGGGCAGATATCGTGCCTCTCGACCAGGAGCCCTCATCGAAACTCATGATTAAAAAAATGATGTTAAAAGAATTTAATTATGAAAAGAGCTTTTTCACTCAACATTTGCAGAGCGGATACCACTTACTTTGAGTATTCGTTATCCCCAAGAGAAAAGATCTGAAAGAAGGGATCGGGATTGCGGGTAACAAACAGATTAAGAGGATTCGCAAGTGGGGCACAGTGGTGAGATGATTACTTTTAGAAATGATATCGCAACGCTTGGATGAAACGAAATAGGGGTTCGAACTGCTCTGCTCCCGGTTGCACAACATCGGGCAAAGCCAACAGTAATTTGTCTTTAGTAGTACAACAAGCACTATTAGGAATTCTACCAACTAAGGTATACCGCTGGTGCAAGTACAAGACCCATGAAATACGCCTTGGTGTTTGCCTTCTCGTAAAACTTTATTATCTCTTATGCTGCAACTGCGCCACCGAGCCACGCTCGATTTCAAAACAGGTACTTCCCTAAAAGAATTTGTATGAACACACGTATGAGTTAAAGAAACTGCGCATTTTGACAAGGGATCAAAAGTTATGTAACCTGCTTGTATCATGCGCCGACCAGCCACATGTCAACGCATCTATTCGCACTTGCGCCTGATCGATTTTGGCTTCGAGGTGTGGGAGATCGAACCTGTATCTAAAATCAGACTAGTTATAATGAAAAGAAAATACTTCAAAGAGGAGAAGACTTATACCTGAAAATAAGTACTAGAACTACCACATTATGAATATCTTAACCAGAATAATGGTAACATACCTTCTTCGCCTGTTCAGCGGTCCCTGCCAAGCGATCTCGTCCTTCACTAACTACACTTCAAGGAACAAACGCACATGTTATAATAAGATGCTGTAGAAAGAAAAAGAAAACGATGTTTACAATTCTATTTATCAGGTTGCATTTCAATTACTTCAAGGGTCTTTGAAATTTGTAGTCATTAAAAAATTTGGAAGTGTTTTTTGTATGACATCATGAAAAAGGCTGCGGAGCAGTTAGAAGCAAGAATATTAAGATAGTAGTGAATGAAGCAAAGAAGAGAAATTAAAATATGAAAGATTAGGCTGCGCGTAGAACTGAATATTTTAAAAACTTTCTATTCCTTCGTATGTACTTCACGCTCTCGGCATTCGAAACAATCTTCACAACCCTTTTTGTTGAGAATTATCTTGAGATTCGAACAAAGATTCCATTTCTTGACCCTGAAATCTCTTGCAGGAGGTTTCAATATATCTCCCTTTACTAAAACACATTATCTCCTAAGTTTCGAAGTTAGACAACTGTCCTGCAAGATATTTCCCGTTCTTTCCAGTTTAATTTCCCAGATAAAGAATTGGAAGCGCAGACGACAAAGGGCCGTTTAATGGTGTATATAACCTTTCCCGATTTTAACGGAATAGATAGCTTTCTCTAGACCACAACACTCCTTTAGGCTGAGATAATAATTATTTCAGCCTCTCTTCCTCCTGGGTCTATTCTCTTTTAAATTTGCAAAAAGTTTACTATCCATGGATAGCACACATCAACTCGAGAAACGGACCCAAGTCCAGCCAGAACATCTCGGCGTGGGTTGCGTGTTACGCCTTCCACCTGCACCGGGAATTGGATTTGTCGAATGTCAAAATCAGACATGTAAATATTTGCTGGAATATGACAGATACCCTTACTGTGGTCTGAAAGAAGGGACTTATGGCCACCCAGTCCTTGTTCTGCATATTCTTCTCCCTCCTAGTGGCGAGACTAAGATCGACTCTGAAACCAAAGTCTTGATTTGTCCAGTAAGCCTTCTCTATAGCTTCACTCCTCATTTTTAAATTTACCGGTTAAATCCAAGTAGATTACAGGATTCGGCAACAACCCATTCGCCGAAAGACTTAGAAATACTTCGACGTCGACAGCACAAGCAGGAAAGGTTATCCTATTCTTTCGCACCAGGAAAGATGCCTCTGTAATCCACGAAAACAATAAAATCCTATACTTTCTCGAGGCGCACGAGGATCAATCAATGATACCAGAGGACAAGATTGCAAAGCGTCTTATGGATAAATCCTGTTGGTTGATGATAGAACATTGGTACGAGTTTCCCATCAAATCACTACTCAACTTCCACTCGGGTCCGGACTCAAAACCTTGCGACGTACGCTTGACTGAAAAATCATATCTTGAACTTATGGACAAACTGAAAGTCAAGAGAGACCCGAATTATGAGTACTGGATTCCAACAAGTGTGCTAGAAAATGGACGTGATTTGAGCAACATCCACGAAGACTTACCACAAGGAGAGTCGGGATCAAACATTTCGAGATCTTCGAGTCAACTTATGAACATGAGAACTGACTCGGCTCCATCGGCAAGTGCGACAGAACAAGGTGTGTTCACTTGTTTTCTGCCTTGTTTTAATGTGGTTTCTAATAACAGCTCCAGAAGAAATCGTTCAAGATACAGAATTTCCGGGAAACGCTCCTCATCCAAACAACTTTTTTTCTCGTATCCGAGAGTGGTTTGTTCATATATTTGAACAATTTAAAAGCTTTTGGGAGAATTAGAAAATTAGTTAGCAGCGGAGAAGGGTCGTGAGGGGCTGTTGATACCACTCAAATACTATCCTTTACTTATTTTCTCAAATCTTCTTTCACGGTGAAGCTTAGAATGGCCAAAAGATCAGACGACGATACGAGGCGTTGCAAGTCGGTGAACTCAGCTAGAAAGTTATAGATATTTCTTGGATTTGAGTTTAGCAGCTGATGAAGTCAAGTGATTATTTTACAAAAACATATGTTGGTTTCTAATTTTAAATTGTTACTGCGTCAGCCTGGAAATTGATATAGTATACACTATAGTTTTCGAAAATCTTCTATCTCTCTATACTGCTTTAAATATGGCTATTTATAAAATAAATAATAAAATGAGTTTTCTAACGCTTCTGTTAGGAGTAGTCCGTGTATATATAGTCCTGTGCACGCGTAGTTCTAAGACTTAAAAGTGTGTTCTGCCAATCAACCTTAGGGGAAGTGAAACCTGCTGACTCGCCCCCACGTCGCCTACAGCGTCGAACTACCCCGATTTTTCTCCCTTCCCCTCCCCGCACGTTCTGTCGCCTAACGTTGAACCAAGATCCAAGCTTCAATAGTCTAGAACTTCTAGCTACGTCACGATCATGGCTATCGAGAATGATTACCTCTTCAACCTGCGTGAGCGTTGCAGCTGGCCAAGGATCACGAAGTTACGGTATCAATGCTTGTTAGATGCGCTTCGACTGTTGTCAAACCCGCTTCATGCGAGCAGCTACAGCAATATCATCCGTATTAGACTCCAGCCGTACGAAAGAATTCTATTGGCAGACATAGTCAACGTGCTCTCCTCAGGCAACAGTAAAGCTAAACCGGATTGTGATGAAAAAGCAGCTGAGACAGCTAACCACGTTGCTACTCTACTCTTCTTCAGGTGGTCGTGGGCCGATTCTGTCCTACGACACATCCTCGGAGAGTTCAGCCCCGACAACGTCGTCGAAGCGCACGGCGGTGATCACGAGGAAGCGTTTGCGGCGTATAGAACGCAGCTGCGAACTCGAGTTCGCGACGATATTTACGACAGGAGATATCATCGCACGGAGCAGCTAGTTGCAGACAACTCAGAGTTGTTTAGCAGGGTGGACCAGTTCGCAGACATCAACATCACAGTAGCTCCTCATGTGCATGACATCCAGCTGTGGATAGCACTTGGAAATTGCGTCACGGCTTGCCTGGCAAGCCTGACGAGTTTCCGGAGGTGGCCTGGCTTTTGCGAGATAGCAGAACTTCTTGGGTCATGGAGGGATATGGATGCTGCGAGCTTCACGGAAGGGCTGCAAGCCGCAATCTCGATGAAAATTGCTACTACTCCTGATTTTCCTCCTCGAACTATCCCGCTCATACCTAGCGAAGAGGCAGCAGTGGCTGATAATTTCAAGCTCAGGGACCTGCGACCGGAAATGCCAGTCAACGAGAAGCAAAAAAGAGTCAATCGCTGGGCGAGCGATTCAGTGCAGTTGATATTTGAGGCTGAGGATGTCTGGGATGCGTGGATACTGTCACGCATGGTCCAGACATTGGTATACAATATGGTCAATATCGACGAATTCAAGTCGATCGTCCAGTCACAGGCATTTTCTCCTCACTGGAAAGTTGTGGAGAACGATCGAGATGAATCTCTTGTCTCATGGGCCGTACACCCGGTTGAACAATTCGGTGGAATTTTGAACGAACGACTGGTGAGCTCGGCTTGTACGAGTGATGTATTTAGCCGGTGCTAATATTCTTCGTAGAGCACGGTTTCCGGGGGTTTTATCGAAGAGGATCTACAGGAATATGTGAGATATCCAGCTATATGAAGGACTGCTGCTAACAGCCCTCGGCCACTCAGATGGATTTGGCATACCGTAGACATTACCATAACTTGCCACTTCTCGACCCTAGGGTATTCCTAGAATTTATCCCCTGGAACCAGCTCGCGGACTGTTCTACTGATGCCATTTCGGACTTGCTTGAAGATCTTGGGCTAGACGCATCCATTTTCACCGGAATACTCTGCAAAGCGTCCGTGACTAAAGCCATCTCCCCATCCCGCATATTCTATGCCTCGGACGACTTGTACGCTCCGCATGTAACCACCGCTTACCATTACCCAGGGCTTCTGAAAGATGGCAAGATTATTTACTGGTGTCGAAAGCTCGAGGACACAGAGTTTCTCAAGGATTTGAGACATTATTGGACTATCTGGGTAAGTGAAACAATCTACTGTGAAATTTATAGTAACATGATATATGAGAACGACTGCGCGATCACACGCAACCCTTTTGATTCATCCCTCTATGTCTTGGAAACACTGCCCGGGATCAAAGCCAGAATGTTAGAACAACGATCGGATATCGGATCCGTGCTTGATTTCTTTGACGTCAAGTACCGCTATCGAGAAACGTTCTCTGTTCAAAGAGAAATGCTTCGGAACATTCTTGGCACTGAATACGATTCCTCTTATACTGATTTTCTCTTGTACATCAAGCCAGATGAATTCGATCTCCCGCAGTGCTCATTCGTCGGTGCTGGCAGCTTCGGTCGCGTCTACCATGCTCGATGGAGCAAAAAGCCAGTGAAGCAATTCGATCACGTGGAAGAGTTACCGGGCGATGTGGTATTGAAGATTGCTTTGGCACAAGAAGGGCCGGCTAAGTTCTTTTCTGAGGTTTGAGTCCGTTTGACTTGGAGCTCCTCAACATAATGAATAAGGATGTACGTCACTAACTTTTTTCCTGGTAGCTCGGAACCGTCTACGCAGCATTGGCTGGGGACAACAGTGGCTGTGTTAAATTTTATGGATTCACTCAAGTCTTTGTGGACCAAACAGGAAAGCCCATCCAAGTCGACCATATTACAGCAACCCCTGCATACCTAGCCTATGCACTGGTATTTGATTACGCCTCAAAGGGACATGTTCTTGACGTTCTCGATGAGGAGCTTGAGCCAGGGGCGCCGGTGGAGAATTGGCTTACTATTTGCGACGTGCTGAGCGAGATTGCGGAGGGCTTGCGGACTATTCACAAGAAGAACGTGATTCATCGGTATGAGGTGGAATCGACGAGTTTGAGTGGAGATACTGATCATGTACAGAGACCTTCATGAGAATAACGTTCTTGTACAAGAAGAACAGGTCCCCGATTGCGACGAGATCGAATGCGTCACCTTGATATCGGACCTTGGTGAAGGCAAAGACATGGCAAAGCTCTCAACGTACAAGGCTACAGAGATACCGGCGGTGCCGGGTTTCTTCTCAATTGAAGACTCGCTCGCCCCCGAGGTGGCGGCAAGGGGAAGTTCAAAGGAATCAGATATATATGCGTGGGCCGTGTTAGCGGTCAAGATCATATCAAAGTGCTATACTAGGCTGGCAGACGAAGATGGAAAAGTATACTACCCTGCCAAACTCATGAGAGTCCTGGAGCAGTGTCTCGACCCAAATCCAAATATCCGCTTTGATGCGGTGTCACTATGCTACGTCGTGGAGGAGATCAGGGAGGGGCCCTCAGGATTAAGAGGCGGTGGAGACGACACGGAATGGTTTGATGAGAGTTACGAGCTCCCGGGAGCACGGGTCGGGGTGCTTGGGCGGTTGCCGACGTTCTCAGAGTCTTGAGTTTCCGTTGCACCATACTAATTCACTCATTCTTCAAGTTGAAATGATACAATGCTATTTCCACCAGTCATCCTGGCAAGTTCACCTCATTCTTCCGGCTCCTGTTTGAAAAGGGCATAATAGTACTCGTAAAGGACTTTGTGCGCGCGAGCAAGTTCTTTCATGGCCCCAACATGACCATTCTGTTGCGCTTTCTCAAGATATGGGATTGCTCGCCGAGCAAGTTGTGCTGTACCAAGGTTAGAAGTACTGTGACTGTAGTTTGCAGGTTACATACCCTGATGTGTGGCTTGGGTTTCGAGAGAGTCTTCCTCGGAGCCGAGTTGGACGAGATCACGAATATATGCCAGGCCAAGCACGAAAGCATAGGTAGGGTTAGCCCCCTCAGCGGCAGCCACCAGTGCTTCTAGTTGGGATTGTTCGAATCTTGTTCGGTTGGCTACACGTTCCTCTTTTTTCTTGCTGGCCAGGTCAGTAATTCTCTTTGCCAAGTCATCGAGTCCAATAGTCTCCTCAGGTCCCTCTTGCTGCAATATAGTCCTAACTGACACCTCCTTTTGCGCCGCCTCTCGTATAACCAATTCGAATAGTTGTTCGGAGATCCACGAAGCAGTCGGCCTCATGAATGGGTTGGCTGCAAGACAGCGCATCGCAATGATGACTTCGGCAGGTGTCTCCGAGTTGACCGTGAGGTCAAATGGCTTCGCGCCACCTTGGAGAAGTTCGTGGATCCTTTTTTGTTCATCCTCGTCACCAATATCCGCTTTGGTGTTGAATGGGAATTTTTCAGTGAAAGACTCTAAAATAAATACGCCAAGGCTGACTTGTCATTCTGCTGAACGAGAATAGTATAATGCTAGACTCCTTACCTCCAAACGTCGGACATCTTTGACCGAGAGCCTGCAGCCTGTGTCTCGGGCGCATCAAATCTCGCATCTTGTGGATCACGAGTGGAAACCTCCCAAATCTAATGAATGTGTCAATCAGTTTTAATAATTCCGGTTGCTTTCCAGCGTGTAGGCACTAATACTTACTCGTCGGGCGTGACCCAGCTGAGCGAGCTTCGGTCTAATTCTGCCATCAGGATGCCTCTCTAGGTGGGCTGTATTATCGGAAATGACTTTTATCAAGATACCGCTCTCGTGCAATGCGGAGACAGTAGCAGCTGTTTCGTATGCAATGCGAATCTTTTGGATTCGCTGGAGACCGGAAAGAGTTCCCTGAAGAATAGCGCTCTCAAGGCTTAGATGCTCACTCATGTCTTCCATAATGGCGTACAGAATGCCTTTGTCCCTGACAATGCCGTAGAGTCTCTGAATCTGCGCCACGTCACTCATATCACGGTACAGTTTGACAATGCGGGGAAGACCAGCTGAAATCTTGGATGAGGCCACAATCTCTTCGAAGGAGATAGACGAGTTCTCGAACAATCCATGTAGCGGCTTTGACTCTGTAGACAGCTCGGTCACCTTCACTCGAGAGTCCGGAAGCAGAATGATGTCGAGGCTAGGCTGTTCCATAGGGCGCAATGACATTATTTCCCTACGTGAATCTCTAACGTCGATTTGCAAACGTTGTATCCCTTCAAGCAGGATTTTGCGATCGTCCGAGCCAGCATTCTGTGAGAGCTGCACTTGAGACATCTGTGTTGCAAGGCTGCGGAGAGCCTTTGCATTCTCAGAGGACGAGCCCTTGAGTTTCATCTGCCCCTATATTAGCCCAGCAAACAACATTGAGTAATCACTGAGCCCTGACCAAGAGTTCCACCCCGAAGGTCTTCTCTATCTCATCCAACTTCGCTTTCAACCTGCTAAACTTGTGTCGCACGGCAACCTCCCAAGTGACATGCACAACACCCCATTCCTGACATTCCGTCACCAGCAAGTAAACATCCTGCAAACATCTGCCAAACTCTACTTTTGACCGGACATCCTCGAGATCCTTCTTATTCTCCAAAAAAGTCAAAGAGAGCTCGATGCATGTGTTGGTCAGGCTTTCACATTCCTTTCGGAACTTGCGGACTTCTTTGACTTTCGAGACAATATATCCAAGTAAACCAAGGAGAGAAGCAACATTATCGAGGACAGCTGCCTCTGCATTTAGAGTATCCATTTTTAATATCCTCCTCTGTCGCAATTCTTGCGGTGGACCTGCTGATTCCTCTAGCCTTAGCTTGAATGCAAAGAGGTTGAAAACCTGACTTGGTAGAGGCCCTGATGGTCGGGGAGACTTATGTCTGGTATGGATGAAGGCAGGTTGGTATTCTTGCGTGGAGAGTTTAAAACTAATGCGGGGTTTATTGCAGTTAGTCAGGTGCTTATCAGGTGGTGTTTGCAGTGTGGCTTTATATATGTGGCTTGAACCAATAGCCTTGCTTCTCTTGGTATTGAGCAGTCTCAATTCTGTAACAAGAAATTGTAACGCAGAAACCATGCTCTATCAAGCTTAAATTTAATTTATTCAGGGCGCTGATACCGCTTATATATGCTGGAAAATTGGGCTGGGAAACCCCTGAGCCCCTGAATAAGCGGGCCCCTGAGATCATTTAGGGAGCACCACACGTGATGCGACACAGCACAAAACCAATTCGCGCGCTCGAGGAATAAGAAGAACATCAAACGCAAGAAAAATATATCTAAGAGTATGTTTTGGCTTTTATCACAATTCTTTTCATCAAATTTCCGATAAAATTTATACGAAAATTACGGTAGTTAGCAAAAATGCGCCCTAAGGGTGAATAGACGCAAAGAGCCTTAAAGATTCCCAAATGTCTTCTATACAGTCGTGAGTGGCTTGCTGAAAAGAACCAAAAGATTCAGGACAGCTGCAATGTCTTGAAATAGCAGGAAAATGTTGGGGGGCTGAAACTGGCATCTCGTTTTTGAACTGCAACGTCCCTTCTACAGGAACTTTCTGTTTTGGTTGGATTTGCAGCACTGGTTCCATCGAATTTGTGTGCAAAGCCGCCGCCGCTGTTGATGTCAAGGATCTGTATTTGTTGGCTATAAGATAGGTCACACATTTGGAAATTAAGAGTTTCCTGATTACGACTCAGCAAGTAGAGAAGGATCGCTGTGTAATTTAGATTAAATAAGTGCTAAGGCGGAAAGAGCAGTTGCTTAAGTCTATGGCCTGCAAGAATGAGTTTAGATAGTCATGATAATATGCAGCAGAGAGTTGATAGGTCGAAGCCATTGAGAAATAAAAGTATCAGGGTAACGAGTAATCAATTCTTTTGAGAAAATAGATCTAGCTCATTAGTAATTGAGTTGATTGCCCCATGCGGAAATACACAGGGAGCTTCGCTTAGCCCCTACCTTCACCCCTATTCTGTTCAAAGGTGGCCCGTGCACAAGCGAACGCCATTACCAGCATCTTCCGTACATCGTATTTCAACCTACCATACCAACGGCCCCCAACTGTTGTTTAGCAGCCTTATTCTCGATTCTGTTTTAGGTAAGAGTTAACGAAAAGCTGCACAATCCCTTGTGAACTGTCGAGTGGCAGCTGATCTGATAATCTGCTTTGGGAGGGGGCTGATAAAACTCACCGAGATCACTCGTCACACTGAGTGGTTGGTTGAAATATCGCGCATTACTTTAAAATTTGGAATTTCGAGTAGCACTCAGAAGAATGATAGTTTTACTCAGCAAGTATCTGAGAATTGTGGTGGTTGAGTGCCTTATGATAGAAACGTATTGTACGCAGTCTCGTTCTAAAGTTTGTTTTTGTTGACGTAGACTTTCGCATCGGTTTTATTTTGGTTCTATCAAATTTTTGGAGTTATCGCAATTCTCAGCCTCCATACTGGGTATGCGCTCTTGCATGGAGGGTCCTCTCAGGGACCTGTCCCGCCTTTGACAAGCACGTTGCATTCTTGGCTTTTGTGGCTTTCCAATGGAGTCCTTGATGCGTTTTCAAGCTTTCCTCAAGGCTTCCCGCATAACCGGTGTGCCGTGTTTGAGCGAACAGCCCAAGGCTGAAGGAAAGAGCCAAGCTTCGTCCCCATAATTTGTGTTCGAGAATCTGAGATCGCTTATTGTC
>JAAMPI010000727.1:0-27382 GCA_013054445.1 Cudoniella acicularis | reverse complement strand
TCATATGACGAGCTAGACGACGATATAGCACTTCCTACACGCTTAAGGGCAAGCTTTTTTAAGAGGGGGGGGGTGATGTCACAGACCTAGTACAACGCACAGTCCTGTGACTAGTAAGACTCAGACAGTGTGGCGCTATATACGACAGGAGGCTGCGACACGTCCCCCCTCAACCCCTTATCACGTGACCTCGCTTGCCAGTACTCACCTCCTGTATATAAGGCCCCTTCAGGGCCACCTCTCCTTCTTCTCTCCTCAGCTTAGTTTCTTCGTTAATACAGCATCTTCTTGCAAATACGTCCCACGTGACGTCAGGGCCCTAGTGCCTTTGCAGAGCTGTAACACCTGTGGTCTAAAGCAAATCCTAATCTCTTCTTAGCTTGCTAGCATGATATATAGGGTCGAGGGCATGCGATGTAGCGGCGGTAGCCTGCGCGGCGAAGTCCTCGATGGATGGTTCGAACCGAGGCTTCGACTCCTAGCTATGCTTTGACCTGTGAAAATGATAGCCTACGCGTCGACTAGTCTTTTGCGATATAACGAATACAGCGACGGATTTCGCGTCCAGACATTAAATGCGGCTTATAAACCTCCTCTTTTCGACTTCTCCGGCAGTGTTCTTAGTATAGGATATCTCTAATCGTACGTCGTGAGGCACTGGTCTTGAGGACGATATCGCGCTGCGAATAGCCCAGCTTACTCATTCCATGTATAATTGCACGCACAGGAGTAGGCCATTCTCTATTTTCTTTCGGGATATAAGGACTTGATAATATTATGTCGTCCATCTTTGATTATATAGTTATAAGGCAAAGTGGTTGATTAATTAATAAATTTATAAAAGTTGGTCTTAAAAAAGGGACGCGACGCGTTCTCGCTTAAGGTGGGCGGAGAGTAATAGCCCCTACTCTTACATTAGGATTTTCAGGCGCCGAGCAGGATCCATGTCAGCTGAATGAACCGGTAAAAGGAAAAGTTTTTCAGAAGGACGGGTTTGGAGCGATCCGTGCTTCGTGCTCGAAGATGATGCAGATTGATGTACATCTAGGTAATAGTCTGAATCATTACTTTCCGTCTATAGTGTTCATATTGGTCCTTATTTCACTTTATCCTCTGTTCGAACTTCCGCTACATGTTCTAGCTCATGGTCACTGCTAGGTTCATCGTTTCCATCATCGCGCTTAGTCTTCAGACTTTTCCAATCGTACAGCACTGCGCCTAGACTCGAGACCGTTGCTAGTATAAGCCCAACACGGAAAGCGTCTTTGATCGCCACGCCATAGACTGCCTGCAACTCTGGTGACGCCTGAGCATGAGAAGAGCCCGGAAGGACCGTCGATGCGCCGTCCAGAACAGAGTGAGGGTCCAGGTTCGGGGCCAGTGTTTTCAGTGCCTTGCTGATGTTTTCCAGGAAAACTGCCTGCGCAACTGACACGAAGAGGGCTCCGCCAAACGTCTGCGCGAACAAGATGATGCCGACACCAGTTGCCACATCATTTTCAGGAAGCGTCGTCTGCACCATGTATAGTCCTTGCTCTTCTCCTAGGCCGATTCCGGCTCCGCACAGGATCTGAAATCCGACCCATTTGGCTCGCGAGGTGTGCTGAGGCCGAACAGTCATCAAAAGGCCAGTACCTATCGACATGAGAATTGAGCCAGCGTAGACGAAAGGTGTGTAATATCCCGCTGCAGCGGTCCCAAAGCCTGCGAACATGAATCCGCCGACGACACTGAGCATGAATGGGATGAACAGGACTGCGGATTCAACGGCAGAGACACCATTGACGATTTGAAACCATAGCGCTAAAATCTAGATCAGTATTTATCTTTACCATCCCAACTATTTTCGATACTCACGTATGTATAAAACATTGACCTGGGACGGTGATAGTATCTTGGTCAGCCAGATGTAATGTCAAGTCTGCGTTGGAATTACGTACAAAAAACACGCCTCCAAGACAGAGGCCAAACCAGATCGCTGCACTTATGCTTCGCCTGCGTAGTAAACGTAAAGGAATGATGGCACTATCTTTCCTCCAGTATTCGACGCCGACAAAAGAACAAAATAGGACACCAGCGACCGTTAGCAGGGCTATGATGCGGGAATTGTCCCATGCATATGTAGTCCCACCCCATGAGAGTGCTAAGAGAAGACAAATCGTTGCTGACACAAAAGTGAAAGTACCAACCAAGTCGAAGCGCGCGATCTGGCTGCGAAATCCGGTCGACTCAAATGCTCTCTTGCCGCCGCGACTACCGTCATAGAAAAAGGCGATGAAAATCATGACAGCGCCTCCGATTGGGAGATTAATGTAGAAACACCAACGCCATGTAGTTGAATCTGAGACGGCTCCTCCCTGCTCCAGTTGTCAATCACTGCAACGAATTACTTACAGATAAGGAATATGTAAATACCAGTAAAGGTCCAGCTACGCTCCCGACTGCAAAAATGCTACCAATGATGCTATTCCATGTCGGTCGCTGGCGTAGCGGAACACACTCAGCGAGAATGAGTGTAGTGCCTGCTTGTATCCCAGCAGACCCCAGACCTGCTAATGCCCGTCCGAGAATGAAAACATGAGAATTCGGAGCAGTAGCACATACAACGCTTCCGATCTCGAATATCAGCAACGCTGCCAGGAAGATGAGTTTGCTGGAGAAGAGCGTATAGATCTTGCCGTAGGAAGGTTGGAATGCGCAGGACATCAATGGGTAGATTCTGTTCAAGGATCCGTTAATGTTTTCCAAAAGTCTCACTTCGGAATTGACGGATGATGGAAAACTTACGCTGCATACCAACCCACATCGTCAATGCTGTGGAAGTCATGGGTAATCCGAGGGACAGCGGTCGAAATTATCGTATTGTCCACTGCTACGCACAAAGTCGCCAAGCACAGTACGATTGAGATCAAGACCACACTTGAGAACTGGGCATACTTGCTCGTATCCTCCGTTTCTTGAGCTTCTTCGTGTTTCGTTGACTCACTCACATCGGCCACTGCAACTCCGTTCTCCGTAGAAGGATTCGGAAACATTTTGGTTGGCAAGCTACTATGTACGTGAATGAGAGATTATAGCAGTAGACTCAGGAGCGGACTAAAAGTGACTCTCGGAACGAGAAGGAAATGCCCTTAGCGGCATCTCAATGCCGACAGTAGAGGGGTACGATTAAAATAGCTACACTTCGCATAACTCCTATGGTGCATAATCTCAGCCATGGCACATGGTTTAAACCATATTAGGCTTAGTTTCGGAATAATAGTCTCCCCGAGCCTCACCGCTAACCGATATCGGAATCCAGCTAATTATATAACTAGGCTACGTTATATAGCATTTACTTAACTAAGCGATCAATCAAATCTGTTACAGCTCTGGAAAGGCACTAGGGCCCTGACGTCACGTAGGGACGTATTTGCAAGAAGGTGCTGTATTACAAAGAAACTAAGCTAAGGAGAGAAGAAGAGAGGTGGCCCCTGTCACAGACCTGGTTTAACGCATAGTCCTGCGACTAAGGAGACTCAGACAGTGTGGCGCTATATGCGACAGGAGGCTGCGACGCAACCCCTGACCCCTTATCACGTGCCCTCGCTTGCCAGCACTCACCTCCTGTATATAAGGCCCCTTCGGGGCCACCTCTCCTTCTTCTCTCCTCAGCTTAGTTTCTTCGATAATATAGCACCTTCTTGCAAATACGTCCCTACGTGACGTCAGGGCCCTCGTGCCTTTACAGAGCTGTAACAACACCCTACTTCTCTTTCTACTAGGCACCTGATTATTATTCAAAATCGCCTAGAAAGATAAAACTAGTATAATTAAAGTTATTCTTATAAATATTTATAAACTATAAGCGTATACTTTAGATTTTTATAAATCCTTTTCCTTTAACAAGATTATTTAATAAAAGGCCCTCTTTTTTCTTCTCTAATTTTCGTAACGTTATACGAGCCTTAAAATTAAATAATATATAGAATCTGTCTTTATACTTATAGAATAGGAGCCTCCAAAATAGAACAAGATAATAATTTTATATTATTATTTTATTTACGACTTAATACTTCCTCTCTTTAGTCTCTTAACCTAAGGTATCAAGGCTATAACCCCCCTCCTTTCCCTATTCCTCGCTATCTCTTTTCTTACCTTCTAAAAGCACTTAAATAGCTAGAAAATACTAAATTCTTTAAAGAAAAGCCTATGGACTTATATCTAGCTTCTATTAATATAAAGAGTTAAAGGGTAATAAAGTAATAAAGTAGTAAAATAATAAATAAACTAGGGAAGGGATAGTATAAAACGCTTTTTTATAATTTATAAAAGATTAATACTTCTTAGAGAAGCTTCTTACTAAAGGATTTAAAGTGTTCTAATTCTAAAAAACGTAAAGTTTTTAAGTGGCTATCACTGCTTAACCTTACGTTGTGAGATTAGGTATTAGGCCCCTGAACACGAACAAGCGCGGTGGTGCATTGGTCCCTGGACGAGGGCGGCCTCGTAATTGGTATGTCCGCCTGAGACCAAGTTCTGAATATCCTGCAGCGATCCCATTCGCCGAGTAGGCATGAGATGCAATGCAACCAACCGCGCGCTACTGAACTTTGGGAACTTCGTATATGTATATATTATGCTGGGCCCTGTCTGCGTTTGAGGTTTTACCTTTGCATCCTTTTTTTTTTTTTTGGGAAATACAAGCTACTATTCTCATGACCAAAGTGTCTTACCAACTATTTGAAAACATTGCGCGTTCATTCCTACTATCGTGGTTTTCTATTGAAAATATTTTTGTATCGACCGGTTTAGGTGTATATATAACGACTTAAATTTTCGTCGTCATTGAGGGCATTCTGAACTCCACAAGACTTAATCGACTAACGAGTTTCCTCAAATTTCCTGCGCCAACACCCTAACTTGTCGGTCTCAGGGAGATTCCACCCAAGCATCTTCCTCTCATTCTCCTTCAAAACTCATATCCAGCACAACGCCTATAAAACACAGCTATCAGACCCATGCATCCAACTCCGCATCTCCCTCCAGACCAATACACTGTAGGATGGATCTGCACCCACCCTCTCGCCCTCCACGCCGCCCGCGCCCTCCTCACAACTACCCATACAAAGCTAACCCACCAGCCCAAAAACGACAAGAACACCTACACTCTCGGCCGCATCTCCCCCCACCACAACGTCGTCATCACCTGCATCTCCCAATCTGGCACCGTTCCCGTCGCTGTCGCCGCAACCTCCATGCAAAGCACTTTCAAGTGGCTGCGCTTCGGCCTATTAGTCGGCATCGGCGGCGGGATCCCCAGCGTGAAAAACGATATCCGCCTCGGTGATGTTGTGGTATCGAGGCCCACGGGCCAGGGAGCGGGCGTCGTACAGTATGATTCTGGGAAATCGTGCGTGGGGGGGTTTGAGCGTATAGGCACGTTGGACAAACCGCCGTTGCTGCTGCGGAGTGCAATGACGAGTTTGATGGCTACGCGGGGGGTTGGGAGGGAGATCTTGGAGTTGGTTGAGGAAGCTTTGGGGGATGAGGGAGGGGACGAGTCGTCAGAAAACGGGTGGATTCGCCCATCTTCCGTGCCTGGGGATGTTGTTTTAACGACGGGTGCGGGGTTGAAAGATGTCCTTTTTAAGGCGGACGCTGAGCATCTCGGCTCGAACTTGACGTGTGGTGAGTGCGAGGAGAGGGATCCTCAAAGTGTTATCTCTCGAAAGCCGCGCAAGACTCCTCACCCGAGGGTGTTTTATGGGAACATCGGATCGGGAAATTCGGTGATGAAGAATGCGGTGCAACGTGATGCTCTTGCTAAAAGAGACGATATTCTTTGTTTCGAAACAGCAGCTGCGGGGTTGATGGACGTATTTCCATGCCTGGTTATACAGGGCGTTTGTGGGTATGCGGATTCGCACCAGAATAAGGATTGGCAGTCTTATTCTGCTGCGGTTGCCTCAGGGTACGCTAAACGGCTCTTGGCCGAAATTAGCAGCGAAGAAGTTGAGAGTTTGGAGACGATCAAGAAGAGTAAGTTGTGTGGATTTTGGTGGTTTTCTCAATTAGAAGTACCGATTTTGGGTAGCATGCGAGGCTTGTTTCCAATATTTTGGTAATGTGCATGATGTTTCTTCCCTACATGTGTATAGTCAGAAAGGGGATGTAATTTTCAAGATACTTGTTCTTATACCTTACTTAAACACAACTAACAATCTTATGTAGAAAACGAGAGTTATTGGGTGGTTCCGAGAGTTGTAAATCCAGACAATACTGGCATGAGAACTATCCTTGAAACTCTGCGACAGAAGCTGTACCTCGGAAGTAAGGAAGGGTCCACAAAAGTACAAGAACGACTCATTAAATTTAGAGACAGCGCTCCAGGAAAGAGCAAGGTTTCGATACAGTCTAATCACGAAAATTGAGAAAGGTATACAACTCTCCCCTTTTTTATCTATTAAGGGCTCATCTCACATAAAAAAAAAAGATTTTCAGGAATCTTCTGGATTGACGCTCAAGATGAAGATTCCATAAGAAAAAGCATTGTCGAGGCTGCTAAAACAGCGAGTGAAGAGGAAAAAGAGGTGGATTATAAAAGCGCGAGAAGATGGTTTGAGAACCAGAATAAATCGTGGCTGCTCATCCTTGATAATGCTGAGAACACTAATCTCAACTATTTGGAGTTCTTTCCATCGGGTGACTCAGGGTGTGTTATAATAACAACGAGGGGATCTGAATATCAGCAGTATAACACTGCAAGTCAACAGGATGCTGAATTTGAAAAGTTGGGCGTCGAAGATTTGGTCGAGCTTCTGCTCGAATCGGCTCAAGCTTCTTGAGCAGCATTCCCGCAGGAGTGCTGATTATGGGTTTATGTAGATTCTTAGGGATGTTGTCAAACAACCCCTTCTTATTTATTTTTAGAACTCTAGTATCGTACAAGCACTTCGTTCCCACATTAACAGAGTCACTAGCTCGGGGGGTATATACGTAGTCCATAATATCATCGAATTACGTCAAATTCTAGAAAAGAATATCCAAGCATTTTCCAAACTTCCCATTCAAAGCGGGAGAAACGTAGTACAACGAAATAGCATGCTTCGTCGTTTTCTCGCAGGCATAGGGTATCCTTCCAAACATAACAGACTAGACTTCTAGATCCCAACACAACAGAAAATCTTCTTGGGACCGAGTGACGAAAATTAAGAAAGCATTCGCAATCAAGTTCAGACGAAAATGTGAGCACCTAGCTGAAGGAACACTCTTCTCTCTTCCCAACTTTGAGTTCTGACATGCTGATGTTGAAACCAACATCCAAATGGCTATAAACCCTTCCCCAACAGAGTGGAGTGTGTCACCAAGCGAATCAATCTCGATACTAGTTTCGCACAGGATCGTAGCCTGCCCATGTCTGCCTTGCCGGGTTTCCCCATTCTCCCCAGTTACCTTGATATCGACGAGGGCCGTGAATTCTTCGTGGAGTATTGTATCCACGGTACTGTTGATGTCGATGACGGGGCCACGTACGATTAGGTATGGTGAGTTCCTAAACACCCTCACCCCCATTGACATCTATTTCGGAAACGTCACCAGCTTCGATGAAGTTCGCTGTCAGATTTATGTTTGAATGATGTGGAGAGTGATGTTCGGAGACGTAGTACGAGTCTGGCGAGGAGTGCCGAGAGGTATGGTGGGAATGCGAGTGGTGCGAATGGTGCGAATGATGTGAATGTGGAGAATGACTTCGCTGACGAATCACACGGGGAACAAAAGGTATAGAGATGGGTACCGGATATGCAACTTGTGGTGGTGGTGGAGGTGGAGGTGGAGGTTGCGGCGGTTGAGCATAATAGTAAGGGGGGGGGGTAGCATATTGCCCATACGCATCCCAAGGCTCTCTTGGTCACCAGTCTCTATCTCTTGCAACACTGAAAGATGCTGAAGTGGCGCTGTTGTTGTTGGTAAAGACGGCATCACAACTGTGGCCTCGATGATGTGAAGAATGGTGATCCCAAGGCGGTGCTATGGATTGTTGGAGATACGTGAAGACATTGGTAAAATGTGAAATGTTGTCGATTGGATCTTCTAAGAGCTTTTTCTCCAGCAGACTCTCGACAGTGTTGTCACGTCTTTCCTTGAGTCGCTCGTACCTCCCGAGGATGTCTTGCTTATGGTGGTTATCCTTTTCGAGTTTTTCTTCTAGTTTCTCTTTTTCCTTTTCCGCCTTTTCAAGCGCCTTTTCACCAGATTCTTTAGCTTTTTTCACTTTCCTATACTGTCAGCAGCGGATCAGTACTTCGCATGCGATGATAACAGGAGAAACATTAATACCCATCCAAGGCATATTTTGAAACTATTGCCGTTTAAATCGAGGGTAAAACATACCTTCATCTTTTTCATCCTTGACTTTCTTCACAGCATCATGCTTTTCCTCCTTGAATATCTTCTTCTTCTCCTCCTCCTCCATTTTCTTCTTCTTTTCTTCCTCCTTGGCTTTCTTCTCGTCCTCTTCTTCTTTGACTTTATCTTTCTTCTTCTCCACCCGATGGACAAGCTCGAGAAAGGTTTGCATTATGCCATCCCGAATATTTTCCCATTTCAAAAAGAGGTCGTGAAAGTGAGGATCTTCTCTGAATTTATGGGAAGTGCTATGAGAGCGACTTTGGGAACCATAATAAAAGTTGCTGCTGCAAGCAAAGTACAAGAGAGGTTCGTGGTGGTGTCGGTCGTGATGATCGTGACGAGTTTCTTCTGGATGATGTGTAGGAGGATATGCAATATTCGTCAAACGATTTATGATTTCTTCGACTTGTCGCACATAGCCAACAAATTCTGCTCGGGGCATATCTGTTTAACTGTTAACACAGTGGGTCGAATTCGAAAGGAATTATGCGAACCATCCCCGCCATCCACGTCAAGTCCCTCGAGACCATGAACACTGCTCCATTGTCCCACGATGAATGTTGGGCCCCCAGCCAGAGCATTTCGAGTTGGTCTAACTGTGTATGTAGAGATCCCACATGTCGATTACGTCTGATTTCGCGACAGAGAGAAACTGCACTCTCGAGATCTGTCTGGGTTTGGCGTACGAGGTAGTCCATGGGGTAAGATATTGATGGCAGAGGCATCGTATCAAGCTTCTATGAGGTTATTCATATTTTGAAATAGTTTCGTATGATTGGTGCTATTGATTAGTAGCTGTGGGGTCAATTTGGATAACAGACTGGATGATTTAAACTTCCTCCTTGCCATTGCGACGCATGCTCCACGAAAGTTTCAGACACACCACTCACTAAGGGGTTGCACAAACAGGAGACTCAACGCAACCGACTATATTGGGTATCCGGAAACATCCATAAGGCTGTACCGTTTGTCTCAATTGAAGACCACTTGGGAGACAACCCTCGAAATTTCCAGCAGAAGTAGTTTAAGACGGCGTGGTCGATTTCTATCTCCCTGATGTATGACTATGGCTACGGTAATTTTGGCAATTTTGGATGCACCATTGAATAACAATAATCGGTTAATTTGGAAGTTATCGAAATTAGAGGGGTTATTAATGACGGTTGGATGAGGACGGTCTGGTGGGGAGGTAAAGGGGAAGAGATAATCTAAAGTATTATCGGTGTGCAATGGCGCGAAAATCGCAAAAAATATTCATGCGAGATATTGCTATCGGAATGCGATAATAGTCTCAAAAATATCTTTATCAAAAGTTGATAGTTTTGCTCATGGGGAGTTTTTCAAGATCCTCAAAGATGAGCGTCTAACACTCCAACATATCCACGGAAATACATCAGTAAATTAGACAAAATATAAGCTGATAGTTTTAATTACTTATAAATATAATGTTGATCTTATTTCAGAAGTTTCGATAGAGTTTAAGTTGATGAGATTTCGAAATGTTGTGATTGAGTTTAAGAAGCGACATCAAAGAAGGACGACTCGAAGACATTGTAAATTTTGATGCACGAGCACGCGGTTACGAGGACATTTTTTGTACGCATACTGTGTATGAGGAATGGAAGCACTAATATCTATCAACCAAAACTCCAGCATTTGTGAAGTTTTGTAAAATGGAACTCTGGAGTCCAAACTCTTTCTGGTGGCCACTAAATTATAGGGGATGCTCGCTAATTTTCAGCGGACACACTACTGTAATTTAGTGAATCAGCACCTGGATTCTAGCGAGTCGGGCCTTGGCCCTTTGAACTTGAGTGGTCCGTGTCACGAGTACACACACAACACTTCGCAAAACAACCACTTTATAATTGTAGGATATTGTTATAAATTGACTTTGCGTAGCGAAAGTTATCCTTCTTAATATTTTATCAGGTTTGTTCATTTTTAAACCGGTAACTAATTAGTAACTTTTAAGTGTTTCAGGCCGCTTGTTGGTCGAAGGGATTGCGCACCTTGCACACAGCTTTCGCAAATTCGCGACTGTCAACGACCAGTACAAGCGGAAATTATTTCCTATATCTCAAACATATATGTTTAACGATCTCAAAGCCATGATACCGCCCTTTTCACTTCAACAATGCAACCATCCAAAGCAAGCTTCCAAACTCATCACTCTCCTCGCACCACCTCGCCATGCCTCCAATCAGCCCCTCATCTACCTCCTCATTAGCAGCCCGACCGTTCCCAGATATTCTAAGATCTCGTAGCGTCATTACCCGCTCCGATAACCCCTCGGCTTTGAGGCGGTCGAGCCGATACGCCCACGCCTCGCTGTTATTGTAGTCCCAAAGAAGGCGAGGACCCGGCAATGGAACAGGGTTAAATCCCTGACAACCCACTGGAACCTGACGGCCGATCATCGCCTCGAGGAGACTTTCGATTATGTAAAGGAGGCACATTGTTCTATAAGGGCAGCGTAGTGAGTGGTGGTACTTGGTTTAAGTGCAGGAACATCTTTCTGTGTCTAGGTATCAATTCCTTACCTTCTCATGCTTTCGTGAAAGGCCCACTCGCGTTGTTTGAGAAATTCTTCCTTGTACATATTGTAAGTGTAATTGTTTGATTGCGTCAACTGTTGTCCAATATCCTGGTTTCATGAAGGAGATTTTAGCCGCCTTTATTTATGAATATGTTCCCAGAAGAAGAAAGACGAAGCCGGGACATTAGTAGCGCGTTGAATGGTAGCTTACTATGAGAATGGTTATTATTGATATAACATCATTCTGGCGTTCCGGTCGGCGATCTTGTGCTTGAAGGAGTAGATATATAGTTATTGCCTGAAAAGCGGAAAGCAAATCGTTGTCGTCGTAATGTTGGTGCTGGTTTCCAGTTAGTTTGCCACGTTGTTTCTCTCGAAAGGAAATATTAAAAGAGCAGAGGGGTTACTTCATTCTTCAATTTCTTCATTTCCGCATTTATGCCCTTCCAGACCAAAGCATTACTCATGGATGTGCACCCATAAAACATTCCTACTAAACCCGCAGAAATAGCGAGAGGTTTTGGCAAACATTGGTGTACCCCATTTACCGGACAATTCTTAGGCAAGATACCATCGAAGACACAAGGAGGGTAGATAAAAGGTGGAAGCTGTCCCTGAATTATCATTTTAGGGTATCCCCTTATTTGGCCCCAGATCATTTGCGCCATGAGGAACGATTGGGGGGATTCTGTTTTTCTTGGCGACAGAATGTTGCGATACACTATACCACTGATAACCACGAGTCCTTCATCAGCCTGGGAGAAGTTTTTCTGGCCAATTGAATGGTGCCCATTGTTTTGTTTATCTTTACTGCTGGGTCTAATACATGGAGACTGGATTCGTGAGTGGCTGGCAGAGGCTTGGCTTACTAGACTTCCCATTTGACTTGGCAGGTCAAGCATTTGCTGCAAATCACTGAATGCCCCAGGAGTAACACCACCACTCAATGAGGGAGGGAAGTTTGAATCGTTCCAGCCAGGAGTGATCCACCCAAGATCTTCAAGTGGCAAGGCGGCCGAGTCTTGATGAATGTTCTCGGTAAACTCGACATCATGTAAATAGTCTTGGGAGGTAAAATGTGGATCCCCGATATCTGTCTCAACTATTTTATCCTGCGTTGATTGGACTAATTCTGCTTGCTGAGCAATAGTTGGCATTTCATTGGTGGATACCGGAGGATTGCCGGCGTAAGTGCATCGAAGGTCGCGTTCAGAACAGCGTGAACATGGCTTGTCAAGATTGCAACGTGCCTTGGCTCCTCGACATTGGACGCAGGATTTCTTCCTCGAGATGGGCATAATTGTCTGTCTTGGACTGGGCTCCGGTCCAATCATCAAATCGAATTGGAAACCATATGACTGAGAAGGTTGAATTCCGCTGAGAGTACTGAGATAATTAGATGTGTATGTGAATGCACGTAGTAATTTTTGAAAATCAAAAGGGGATTACCTCAGCACCGGAGTTGGGGTGGGTCTGCAGCGGACGAATAATTCGCGCGAAGAGGTATTGGATCGGGGCAACATGATCTCCGATTCGTAAGCGAGAAAAAAGGGGCAGACAAGCTGGCCAGTCTACGTTTGACTACTTAACAATTAGGGGCTTATGCGCAATTCCCATCGCGCCCTAAAACAGCTACGAAACTGTGGGTCTCTTTCTTTCTACTAATAGTGTTCTGTCGTCGCTTAAATTTTGTGTTTGATCAAGTCTCCTATACGCGTGTTCTAACTCACTCTTTATCATTCAATTCTTCCAAAATAATTGTATTTTCTTGGATGCCTGAATTCGAATTGACAAGGATTTGGATTTTGGAAAGAGGCACCCTGCATTATCTCACAATGTTGCGATTTTGCGATCTACTACAACCTTACCGGAATTCCGCGGAGTACCTGAACCCGGGCCTTTTGAGGGCATGCCTCACCGGAGAACAACAATACTATCAGGACCGCAGAGAAAATGACCCAGTATATAAAGACCGAGAATTTCTGGCCCAACAGCATATTCTCTCCCAGTAACCTCATCATTCTTTTTATCAGATATCTCCATCACTTACAGAAACTTTCCCCTCGAAACACTTTACAACATGGCACCTATACGAGTTGGAATGATTGGCCTCAGTGTCGCCACTGAAACATCGGGAGTAGGGGCGCTAGGATCATGGGGAGTGAATGCCCATCTTCGTTCAATCCAAGGTCTATCCGACGAGTATGAGATTGTCGCCGTCGCGAATTCGACTGTTGAGTCGGCTCAGAGATCGATCGAATTCCATAAGCTGCCAGAGAATACCAAAGCTTACGGAAATCCTGAGGACATCGCAGCGGACCCAAACGTCGACCTCATCGTCATCAGCGTTGAAGTCAGAAAGCACCACCTCTTGGCCATTCCAGCCTTGAAGCACAAAAAGTCCGTCTTCGTGGAGTGGCCTCTTGGTGCGAATTTAGCTCAGGCAGAAGAGTTGACGAAGCTTGCTTCTGCCAACGGTGTGAAGAACATGGTGGGTTTGCAAGGTCGGTCGTAAGTCTAGAATTTCACTACTCTTTCACCTACTCTCTCAGGCAAAATTAGACTTACTCAAATATTGAGCTTCTGCTGTTTTCCTTTGCTTTTTTTTAAAAAAAAAGAAATTCCACTATAATTCAGCGCTGCCCCTGTTATTTGACATATAACTAATGTTCCTTGATACAGTGACCCGCTTGTACAAAAGGTCAAGGAAATCCTGGCTACTGGAAAGATCGGCGAGGTGACCAGCTCGACCGTGACAGTCTGCAGCAGCATTTTCTTCGTTGAGGCGTGGCTGAAGGATATCGAATTCTATCTCGATTTCAATAGTGGCGGAAATGAGTTCACTATTTTATTTGGACACTGTGAGTTCTCAATTGAAACCACGCCTCCAATTATTGAGCCCTCCAAAATCGAAGCTAACTCAAAGTGTGCCCAGTCCTAGACAGCTTCACTTACCTACTTGGGGACTTTACGCAGGTCCAAGGCCTCCTAAAATCGCAAATAAATACCATACCAATCATCGACCCCTCAAACGGCCAAGTGGTAAATCCAGCTTACCATAAAACCGCACCCGATTCAATTTTTGTCCAAGGCACTCTAGAGAATGATGCCCTGGCATCAATCGTTTTCAGAAAAGCTAGGTCTGCGGCCGATAACGTGGGCTTTCGCTGGTATATTACTGGCACCGAGGGGGAAATCGTTATCACCACTGAGGAAGGTGTATGGCAACATGGAATTTCTTCAAAGCGTTCGATCAAGCTCAAGATTGGAAAAGAGGGCGAAACGGAGCAAATCGACTTTTCTACAGGTGATATTTCTCGAGCTTCTAAGGTGCCGTCCCCGGGAACGAACACCGCGAGACAATATGAGAGTTTCGCAAAACCAGACGGAGAGGTGGTGACTTTTGAGTCTGCTTTGAAGACTCATCGTTTGTTAGAAAAGATTGCGAAATCTGCTGGATGGGAGTTGTGATATTTGGCGTGTGATATCACATGTTTGATTCTTTTGGTCTGTTTTCGGGAGGCTCGTTCTGACACTCATTCATTGACATAGAAGTGACTTCAAATAAACCTTGTCTTCAGTTAGCAACACCCCAAATCTCGATTTTCTTGCTCACTAAGTCAAATTACGAGCTCTCCGTTTGACTGAGAGATAGTTTAATATTGGGCACCTAGTTTGACCCAATATCTTGAGGCTTTACCCTGAACAAAGTGGGGATGTGTCCTGAGTATCACGTCAGCATACTGCTGTGAGAAGCCGAAACTGCAACACTTCCCGAGGAACTGCGGACTTCCGGCGAGGTCTGAGAGTTTCATGTATCCGAGAGACCTATCCACACCGAGCTCGTCCTTGAGTCGAAAATTTGCTAGTTCGCAGATGTCGAGAGCCAACGTTTTCCGCCTACAATTGACTTGTTCTCAGCTAATGATGGACCACCTAGGTTTACAAAGCCCCTAATTAAGTTTATGATTCAGGATCTGAGCCAATTAAGTAAGAGCAAACCCCTCCAATCCTCGGATACTCGCCTAACAGTGTGCAGTCATTCTGCAGCAATATGAACGCAAAACCTCCTTGGAAAACCCTAGAACATAACAAACGATTCGATGGCAGGATTCGCATAATCCACTTCTCCAAATCCAGACTGCAATTATTCCTCCAAACAAGAAACGAAAAAAGTTTGGTATTTCACTAAAAGCCGATACGAGGTGACTCGCATTGGTACTCACCAGCCACAGTCTACAAAACCTAAAATATGCACCCTTTTAGGATAAAACCTAAGAATGTCACTACCCATCATTGGATTTAGTTCTCCAGCTAAAATAATTTTAGATTTTGGATGCGAGGAGCGTCGTGTTCGTCATAGAGGGTATTGTGAGTTTTGTGGCGGCGGGGTGGGTTTCCGGAGGGTTGGTTTTGGTGGGGTAAGGGAATAGCGGGGTAATTGGTGGTTGGCGAGGTAATGTCGGAGGTGGACGGGACCAGGAGGAAGTTACTGCCGTACGAGGTTCCGTCTCTCTGCATGTTTTTGAGCGAAAATTAAGGAATATCTGGGAAGTCGCAGTGATGGAGGAGAGCTAGAAGATGTTGCTGGGTGTGATTCGCTCTTGTGCCTTCCACGCCCAGTCGCTCTTTCTCCTATCCAAGATGACTACAGCCGAGCGTCGCTTCGATTTCCCCTGAATCCGCCAGGCAAATTAATTATCTTTTAAAGTCATCTTATTTTGACAATTTGATATAATGAAGGTTTTCTTGAATTTGTAAAAATTCAAACACGAATTTCGCCTCCTCCGGTCGCGCCTTCCTCGAACACTGACATTGAACCCATACGTCCTTGCTTGCTTTGGAGGATCATTTCGGTACACAACTACCTCTTCGAGTGAGTTCGCCAATTCCTACCTCACTTCAAACACCATTCGTTCTTTTCAACCTTCATGGACGACGCTTGCGAGGCTACGACGACCACCACCAAGCATGCCTACCCTCCTAAATGCAGAACTCGTGTCGCCTTTCTTTCTTCTACACTCATAGCCTAATTCGCGAAAGATGACCCTTTGCCAACTCTAAAGCAAGAAACTACAAGCGAATGCTCGGCTCCTCTCCACTTGATTTCGGTTAGGGCCCGAGAAACACTTAAAAATATCAATTCAGCACAAAATCAGTCTTCGAAATAGTTTAATATAAATTAATTTCCTATATATAAAGAATGGCATTGTTCGTTTTGTTCATTTGTCGTGAGCTTAAATGTGATGGGAGTTTGAAGTGAAGTGGTGAGTCCTAGCCCCCAACCAGACGAGAACCCGTCCATGAGAGTGGCGACGAGGCTCTTCGGGGGGTAACTTTTGAGGTGTTTCGCGATATTTTCAACACTGATATATCCAAATGGCTTAAGATGAAGATTCAGTCCGAATGTTTGAAACGTTCGTGCCTTCCTTGCACACTTCACGCGTATTCCCGCCCGTCTCTAGCCGCGATCGTCCCTTCCTCAAACCATCCCGCTTTAAGCTATGAAGGGGCAACGATTCAACGACCTGCTCATCCGTTGGGAGAGAAACGCCCATAAACACAGATTAAGATTTGAGAAAGGTCGAACGGCTTGTCGGGGATTCTAAAGAGCATAAAATCAGAGAGCTTTCAAAGTTAGTCTTCAAATATAGTTAAGAATTATCATTTCTCGTCATGACTCGTCGCTAAACATTAAATCTAACTTTTCTCTATATCTTTTCTCTCGTTAAATCTTCACCTCCTCTAGCTCAATCCACCTAATCCGTATACGGGAACGGATTTGGCAGCGTAGCAGGAGTATCAGTTCGACACTCATCCGTAATCAGATGCTCAAATGTACTGCTATAGCTCACTCTAGGCGTCAAATCCTCCAAGCCCCAAAGCTCATTAATCGTCTTCAAAATACTCGTATGCGTATACTCGCCACCATTGTTGGTGCCCTTGCTCTCAATAACACCCTTCTGCACCCAAGGACTAATCAGTATAGTAGGAACACGAACACCGAGACGGGTGAAGTCGAAGGTGTAATTCTTGCCATCGTGGGCAAGCTCCGTGTACGTGATGTCGTCGCCGGCTGGGACGCCGAGGGGAGGGGGAACATGGTCGCCGAAACCTCCGTGCTCGTCGAAAGTCAGGACGAAGAGGGTTTCTTCCCATTGTGGGGAGTTGCGGACTGCTTCGTAGATTCCCTTGATGAATTGCTCGCCGAGGGTAATTGGGGAGGGAGGGTGGAAAGATTGATATGAGCAACATTCTGGGTTGATGTATGTGAATTGAGGGAGGGTTCCGGCGGCCGCATCGGCGTAGAATTGTGTTAACGGCTTGATGTTGGTCACGTTCTTTCCTGAAGCGCCTGTCCACTCATAAAATGCAGCGTCCGGATTGAAGCCTAATCCTGGTCCGGTGGTGGAGTTTTGGTAGTTAATCCAAGTGATGTTGTTCTCGCTCAGCTGCTGGAAGATGGATTTTTGAGGCATTCCGTAGACATTGAAGGCATTGTCATTTTCACCATGGCCGGCGGATGTGCCGGATGTGATGTAAGCACGGTTGGGGTTTGTTGGGCCTGGAACAGCGGCGAACCATCGATCGAAGAGAACGAAGTTCTCAGCAATGCTGTTGAAAACGCGAACTTGGTCGGGGGTGTAGTAGTTAATGGCTTCAGCCGCGCGGGTTTTGTTAAGGGTGCTGAAAGTCACGGATTGTTCAGTCACGAAGCCTCGCATGTTTTCGGCTTCGTGATATTTGTCGACTGTGACTTCCTCTGGGTGCCATGTACTGAAAACTGGGAAATGTCAATAATTGTGAAGTTAAATAAAATATGAGGGTCCATACGTTGCATGTTAACACCAGTGATGCTGTGGTTCGGGTCATCTGGGGCGACATCATTTGCGCGAGGGCCTGCGCAGACATCATCGTGTTGAGCGGGATCTGAAGCATTCCTAGAGATATATCAGTGACTGAGGTCCATATTTGAGGTCATAAAGCTCACATAGAATTGCAATAGTTGTGATGCACCAAACCATCGATTTGGGAGCTGTACGTAAGACCACCAGCAAAGGTATCGAACGATCTATTTTCTTCGACGAGAATCACAACATTCTTGATCTTGCTCTTCCAGTCTCCTGAACGTGTGTTACGAGGCTTCTGGGGAGCAGCCAGCGCAAGGCCGGACAAGGCTGCGACGAGAGCAAACTGAATTCCAACCATCTTGAATTTAACTGGCGGTTGTTACCTTGAAACAAAAAAAAAGTTTCACCTCCCAGTTATATACTCTTCGCTATTCTTAATCGCGGTGCAACTTCGCCATACTACATGGGAGAGCTCCGGTGCACGTGTGCGATATGATAGGCCCAAACTTGCATGGAATTTGGGCAGAGCGGGGATAAGCTGCGTGAACCGGGCGTCTTCGACTTCGAGAAGCACAGAAGCACAGAAGAACAGGGCGAGCCTGGCAAAGTTGGTCCCTCATTGCAGGGCTTGCCACACTTGAAGCTTTTCGACCTTCCAAATTCTGCTATGTTCCTGCACATGGCCTCGGCAGATCACTTTGAGTGGCCAATTGAAAAGAATGCTCAAAAATAAGCTGCAGAAAACATGCCTTTCTGTGCAGCTTGACTGGCTGCATATTTACCGGCGACCGTAAACAATAATGGGGGTATAACTGGTCCGACGAATGGGCTCCTGTTGAGGGTGGGGAGAAGCACTGGAGATCCGCAGGGTGCGGATCCTGTCGGCGGCCAGTCCGAGCAGCCTCTGTAGCACGTGTTTGCTTTCCGAATATACGGATTACGAATTCTGCAATCTTGAGTGGAAGCCGCGATCCGAAGTACTCTTGAAGATGAGATGAAATAAATTGATGCGCAGGGAGGTTTGCTGGGACAGAAGCTCTTGTCCGTGGTTGTGGAATTATAGTGTGGCGTGTTCCTGCCAGCGCTTGGGGCGCTGGGCTTGGAGATGCTCGAGTAAAGAGTGGGTAGCGAATCAGGATCGTTCTAATACAAATAATATAGTAAAATGAGACAAAAAGTGAAGTAAGCGAGCCGTTTCATCCGGATAATATTCAAATTAGAACAAATAAATTATCAGCTGTTTGCGAATTGGTTCACCGACCATCTGCATCGTCTTGGTGGTTGTGGCCAGGCTAAATACCCCGCCATCAATACCTTATTTACACCACTGAATACCACAAAATACTAAAAATTGTGGTATGATTACTGTAGTGGTTGATAACAAGTCGTTCCATTGGTAAAACTATTAGATCCCATTTCTCATAAAATTAGTCCGGCGCGATACGTTATCTCCTCGACGATATCCTATCGAATCCTCCAAATCATCATTTACAACCAAATCATTAAAATTCCGGGGATTAAGAAGACTAAGGCCATGATGGTCCATGAAAATCCCAACCTGGCATCAAGACGCTGAGAACCGCTCTGCCCAGCCGTCACTCTTGTCGCCGAGACGCCTGATGGGATTGTGTTAGCTGATGAAATCGGAGAAATTGTAATTGGCGAAATGGATGCAGGTGTATTTGTAGGTATGGATGCTAGTGTGGACGTTGGTATGGGTGTTGGAGAGGATAGCTGCGTTGCCGCAGCTGGTGTAGGAGTTGAAAATGTCGCTGAGAAGGCACTGAAACTTGCGCTTGCGCTGAGCGAATTGGTATCGTGAATGGAGACAACGGTTGTCGTGGTAATTTGTGTATATGTGGATTGTGTGTGAGTGGTTTTCGCGATGATGCTGTATGTCCAATACCATGAATAATACCACCTGTCATGTAAATCAGTATAATAATTTCACCCAGAAGGTCGCCATACCATGTAATCGTAAAGAAATAATCTTGGTAAACTACCGCTGTAGGAGTAGGCTGAGTAATCACGGTAGGTGTTGTGGTAGGTGGTGTAATAGCTGCTGTGGTAGGTGGCGGTGTTTGCACTATGGGAGTTGTTGACCGTGCTGCTCCCGGTGAAGTTGAAGTCACGCCTCCAGTAACATAGGCAGTGCAGTGCGAATCAGTACAGCATCTGTGAAGCCCGTCTACCAAGAAACAGTGGTTTCCGGCAGAGCAGTAATTGCCATCTGAACAACATTCTCCATCGAGTGGATAACAAGTTCCAACTCCACAGCAGCCTGTGCCAGATGGGCAAGTTCCCGTAGAGCCGCAACATGTATCGCCTGGTTCTGCGCAATGGACAGAATTTGGACAACAATTATTTCCCGCTGGACAGCAGACAAGTGGGCAACAAGAGTTACCACTTGGGCAACAGAAATCGGTACCTATTTGAATATTAGACGCGAAAGTGAACGGACTGTTTACAACTTGCCAGTGCAGGGAGAATACCCGGAGTTTACACAGGTGCGCTTGCCCAGCCAGGACTCAATGAGAGATCGCCCATCAAGCGGCATGGCGCCAAGTTGAGAATTACCCAACCTTTTAATTTTCAAGACTTCTGCAAGTGGAGGACCATCATCTCTACGGGCTATAGCAGCTTCAGGGGCAGCCTCGCTCAATACTAGAGCAGAGAACAATACGATCGCGATGCCAAGTGGCACTCGAACTAGAGTCATGTTGGAAGGGAGAATTCCGATTTCAAAATTTTGCAACTGAAAACAAGATCACGAAAAAGCCAACGGTTCCTTCATGACTTATATGTAACCCAGGCTCCACAGGCTACCATGCCTTTCGCAGGGCCCCTAGCTTGCAGTTCTGTCTTTTCGAGGAGCTGAAAACCCCTGGCAAACAAACCCCGAAGTAGTGGAGAATACGGACCCGTACCTGTACGAACCCTTGCAAACAACAAGTTCCCGTCTTTTCGGGTACCAAATGCCTTGGTAGATATGTTACAAGACATCTAAAACAAATCGCGAATAAGTCACATCTTGCAGTGATACTTAGAATCTTGCGAAGGAACCTTTGAGACAAAGATTGACTAGCTAACTAGTACCGGTTTCACACATGCAATAAAAGTTATGAATAACCCTCATTATCTTAGCGATACTTGGATGCTCATGGGTTTGTGGTACAACTTTGTACCGAATTTCATGCTATCTCGCAAGAATTTCCTCCAGAGGGATCACCGCGGCCAGGGAGCAAAGAGTATCCTTGAGGGGGGAGAGCGGGGGATGGTTGGAGCGGTCAGCCCATGCTTCTTACGGAGCGCATCGCCAATGGAAAGCTAAATCTGACGCCACGATAACGGTGAGGCTGAATTTCTAGGGTATGATAGGGGCCAAAATTCAGGCAACCAAATTGCGGAGTGCTATGTAACATTTTGGTCGTGGTCACCAGAGGTGCTGCGCCTCATGATACTGGGCCAATTTGGCCGAGGAGGTGTGTGGTGAATGGCTTCACTTGAGCTCTAGCTGCTCAGATCACAAATTGCGGCGTCGCTGGTTGTCGATATGGCTGCGGTGCTACAGCCTGCAGATTGCAGATTGCAGATTGCAGTCCACGGAGACAGGCATGGTTACCGCGTGTATTGGTGGTGTTTACATGAGTGACATTGCGAACGGAAAAAAAAGGGGAGGTTGACGTGGGGAATGCTGCTGGGTTTTTTCCGTCCCCCTTCCCCTCCCCTTCATGCCTCAGGCAATAATCCTACCGCAAACAGCACCCCGGCAGCCTCGTCTCGCTTAACGCGATTTCCCCTTTTCCGACATCATGCCATACCAACCACGATCATTCACTCTCGCAACAACAAAGATCCATCATGCCACCTTTTGAATTCATCAGTCAATACCCCGCATCTCGCTCGATCTCTGGGACGGCTGGCGAGATGCATTCTCAACCTCACGTTCCACCTTGACCTTACACAACTGATTGAACGCATTCAATCTGCAACTTCCCATTCCCCATTCCCCATTCCCCATTCCCCAATACTTGAACATGCAGACCTTCAGGACCGTCCGCGTACTCTCAAACGGCCAAATACTTCGACCACCAATTCGACAAGCATCATATTCGACAATGAAGGCACTCGTATATAGAGCAGTCGGGGAGGTCAAGCTCGAGGAGCGGCCCAAGCCCAGAATCACACAACCAACAGATGCAATCATCAAGCTCACTAAATCAACTATCTGCGGTACGGATTTGCACATTAGCAAGGGCGATGTTGCAACGTGCACGCCGGGCAGAATCCTTGGCCATGAAGGGGTTGGCATTGTCGACGGGATTGGAGATTCTGTTCGGGGTTTTAAGAAGGGAGAGCGTGTTTTGATATCTTGCATCTCGTCATGCGCGACCTGTGAATATTGCAGGAAGGGCATGTACTCGCATTGCAAGACCGGAGGTATGTGCAACTAGCCCCCGAAAGAGGCAGAAAATAATTCTAACTACCGGCAGGCTGGGTTCTCGGAAACACAATCGATGGCACGCAAGCCGAATATGTCCGAATTCCACATGCCGATTCATCTCTCTACCCCATACCTGCCGACGCAGACGAATCTGCATTGGTCATGCTGAGCGACATCTTCCCCACGGGTCTCGAGTGCGGTGTTCTCAACGGCAAAGTCGAGCCGGGCAGCACAGTTGTGATTGTTGGAGCGGGTCCTGTTGGATTGGCTGCGATGATAACTGCTCAATTGTACTCTCCTTCCATGATCATTATGATCGACACAGACCAAAATCGATTGAAGGTTGCACATGAGTTGGGAGCACATCATACGGTTGATCCAACAAACGGAAAGGCAGAGGAGTTCGTGAAGGGTGTTACAGATGGCAAGGGTTGTGACACTGTTATTGAAGCTGTTGGAGTTCCTGCATCATTCGAGCTTTGCCAGAACTTGGTTGCTCCAGGAGGTGTCATTGCAAATGTTGGAGTCCATGGAACAAAAGTCGATCTGCATTTGGAGAATCTTTGGGCTCAGAACATTGGTATGTACATCTTTTCAAAAGACTTGCCTTCCCTTTCTTCAGCTAATAGTTTCAGCAATTACAACTCGTCTCGTTGATACAGCCACTACGCCAATGCTTCTTAAGCTAGCACTATCTGGCAAGATTGACCCATCGAAGCTCATTACCCACAGTATGTTATACTGAGCTACACAGAAAATGCTCTAACAATTTTATAGAATTTGCCTTCAGCGACATGGAAGCTGCTTACAGCACTTTCGGCGCCGCAGCGAAACACGAAGCACTGAAGGTTTTGATCGAGTTCTAAACTCTTTCGGTCTCACTGAACTAGACAAGTTAGATCATGGCATAATGGCTTCTACGAGACGCTGGAGTTTCAGCAAGGAATCGGACACCGGGGCTTTTCATATCCTCTTGGTCAACACTAATACCAAATTGTACATCACAATGCATCCTATTTACACTCCGAACTTTCTCAACTTTCGATTTTGTAATTTCTATCTCAATTCACCGCATCCTTCGCCAACTTCCCCCCAGATGCCACATTATGGATTATATTTTACCATCTCCGTACAATTAACATGTAATGCTCTGTGCTCAAAATACTCCCACATACTCTCAGGCTTTGGCTCACTCATGCCATTCCCCCTATGCATTTTCGCCTCAAACTCTTCCCTACTCTTTGTCACATAATGATGCAGCGAAATCCTGCCCCTCGCTGGTGGCTGATGGAACGCAACGGTTGTTACCACATCGCTATTTTCACCGACGGTGTTTGTTCCTGGTCGCAAGCTGAACTTGTGTGGGTTCACCGGAGGTCCACCATGAGTGGTTTTGACGATGGATTTGATATGGGAATTGGAGAATCCTCACATCTCCTATGTCTTCCTTGATTGCTTATGCAAGATCTGTGGATGATGTAGATGACTATTTCGAGAATTATGTATTTCCTGGGAGCTCAAAAAATGGTTTGAATAGAGGGTATCCGAATAGCCCAACTGTGAAGGGCAACAGGGCGACGAAGGTGATTGCAGTTAATGGTGTGGATATTATGGATGCATTTCCTTGAATCTAGAGAAAGTCTAGTGATGAATGGTTTGACCAGGTGACTAAGTCCCACCAGGGTGGGTTGAATATGCTCATGTATCAGCTTGTTTCACTTCTATATATTTAGGGCTTTATCCTCTGTCTAGAATCCATACATTTGAAGATATCTTTTTCATCCTGGCTAGGCACGTTAGCCTCTTTCTAGGTCCAAAAGTTACGAGCCGTCTTTATCCGGACCTACTCTCCTTCGTTCACCTCTATCGTTATTTCTCTTTTACATAATGCTCAAGTATAGTTGTCTTTTGCAAGTGCAGATATTATTGAGGAGGGGCAGGCTAACTTTAAGACCAGCACAGAGATGTAAAGGTGTGTTCTTTCCTACTGTAAGCGCCTTTGCAAATCCGAAGAATTGCGTTCGGTATCCTCATTGAGGTGCGGCATGGTTCCCAATAGGTATGGAAGGCACACTTGGAGAGTGTCAAACCAAAAGAAAGGCGATCGATAAAGGTTTCGGGAACCCAACGAAGCAAGAATGACAAGAAAAAAGCTCTTGGCAAATCCGATCGGTACACTTGGCACGGTTCTAGGGGTCGTTTCACTCGGAATCCAAGCGTGCCAAGGCTTGTCTTCTTATTGTTCCGCCTACAAAGGTTGTGACTTGAAAATCGACAACGTTTATGAGAAGATAAATGGCTTAACGAGAATACTAACTGTGTTAAGAGATATTCTTTCAAGCCTCCAGATTGAACATAGCTCTGCGACTACTCAAGTTGAGGACATGGTTACGAAGTCCGCTGAAAGCATCACCAAATTGCATGCCATGCTTGAGAAATGCAAGCAAACAACTCATGCACATGGCGCCAAGGGAAAGGTTCAAGCTGCAGTACAAAAGGTGCTATTTCTATTCCGACAAGAGACCTTGCAGCAATTTGAAATCGTTACTCGAGTCTTAAGACAACCTAGACACAGCAATGCATGCTTTGAACCTGTAAGTTCTTCTGGCTGATTCCGCCTTATAATTAATTCAGGTCAGAAGAATCGACGATCTTGCTAACAACCTCGCCTTCAGAAGCATAAGCTCCGAATCCTCCCAGATATCATCAGAACTTCATAACATTCTCAACACGACTCATTCTGAAGTTGGCCGAATGAGTGAAAGCGTGGATACTGTTAAGACTGACCTTACTACTATCAATAATACAATACCAGGAATTTGAGAAGCCTCTGCAAGGGTAGCTTCAGCACTGCCGAGGCTCTAAGGCGAAGTTTCCGACGTTCAAAAATACGTTCAACTTATCCCATCATTGATTCAAGAGTCTCATGACACTACTGTTACGAGTGCTGTAGATTTTAGACAATCGGTTGTCGGGGTGAGAAAAGCCATTGGCAGTCCGGATTCGAACATTGGTCGAAGGTTCACTCATTTTGAGCAAAGTTTAGACCTCCTGCCACAACTTCTTGAGCGTGCAGTGCAGAGAGCTTTAGATACGCCATTCCAGTCTCTCGTCTCCGTGAATGAACCATTGGTGAGTTTAAGGGCAGGTTGAACAAGTAAGAAGATACTAACAAGAGCATAATACGCAGCTTTCTTCTCTTCAAATAAACTTTTACGCTCTCCCAGTTTACTCAACTCTGTTTGCAACTAAGGACCGGGTCTTCCAGGTTGCGGTGCAAGCCAATTTACTCGCCGAAAAAGACCCTATTATCAACAATAGACCAGCAACTTTGAAGGGGAGCTAGTACCTATCTGCTCCTGTTCCCGGACAGTATATATGCAAAACCGACAGTTTGTCAGTCGACCCTGAGACTTTGGAAACCTCCTCAGAGGTCAATTTACATAACAAAAACTGCCCCTACTACTTAACTCCTGCGAGAAACACAAAATTTGGAGTTGCTTATCCATACTATGGTTGGTTCTTGTCGGGCATTGTCGGCTTTTCGATGTCCATCACAAGGGGATCAGGAGGACTCTTCAACAGTCCGTCACTCGCTGTTCACACCACTGTGCCAAATTCGTCACCGGCTTCCGCGCTTCTAAAGGGCTTAAAGCTAGTAATAGTACCTAAAACTCGCCACGTAAAAGCCTTAACGCTGAGTATTCATACCCTATTCAGGGAACGGAAGGCAAATCCTACAGATGTAGATCCAAAAGGAAATAATCTTCTTCACGTGAGTATATGATAAGTTTGATATAATCTTAATTCGTTAATATTTTAGTAGCTTACTTGCAACCTACAGTATGGTATTGATTTCACGGATCCCGAGGTTTTAGGAGCATATGAAGGTTTTTTGTCCATTCTTCGTTCTTTCGATGTCCCAAGTAATGATGCAAACATGGAGGATGGGTAAGCTTTACCCACCTTATTCAAATATCAACACTTAGCCTACAATAAAGACTCCCACTAAAAGATTTGATATATGGTGCCGTTTTTCGGCGCGGGCTGCAAGGTGCGGCACAGCTAAGTGACAAAATGATAAAAATGGGCACAGTTTTGGAAACCGCATTAGCATCAGACATGTTACGCTGTGGGGGTATTGATTCGAGAGTATTGACACGAGCACTTCCCGTATATCATTTAGTGGATGAGGTCATTGAAGGTATGTCATTGTAACTAGGATCTTTTCGCTAAACGGTGATACGTATGCCAACGAAGGTGTTAGATAGGATGGATAGGGTCGATAAATTCAAGTTCTCAATGTTCTCGAAGGAGGAAGTGAAGGGGAGGAAAAAGACGGAGGAGAAGGAGAAACTGGAGAAGGAGAAGACGAAGAACGAGAAGGAGAAGAGGAAGAACGAGAGAGAGAAGAGGCAGGGGCAGATGCGGGAGTGGGAGTGGGAGGCGTCGAAGAGAGAGGAGGCCCGATTGGCTGCAAGTAGATCAGCGTGAAAGTACTGCGGGGTGTTGAGTTATGAACAGTAATCCAGGTAGGCGGAAAGGTTATGCGATGATCCTTTCCTACAAGCTGATTTTCTTTTAGGTTTAATTATATAGCCCTTATGCATTTCTGCCACTATTTATCTTCATTTCTATCTCAAGTCAGATTTTATCATTTTGCAATTTATCAAATTTATAATATAATATTTTATCCAAGGGCTGATTATTCATCTACCTATTCATAATATACTCGAATCATATTACCTCCATAATTACAAAGACAACTAATAGCCATAGTCTCCTACTTATATCCCGTCGGTTTGTATATTTGGGTTTTAGCTCTTGCCTCCGGAAATAGGCCGGATTTGCCCAATCACTAGCTGCCGTTCATCCCGAGCCGAGAATGTGGAGTAACCACCCCTCCTCAAATCCATCGTCACTTCCACTTTTTAGGTCACATAAACTCTCCCACCCTCGTCAAAAAATAAATCAATTCACAGAAAAGCATTTTTCTACGCATAAACGTCAAATTCGAAACTGCTCAAAATGGCGACAACACAAACTCTCACAACTTCTACGGCTTCTCCTCTACCTTCTCATGATCAACCCCTAGAAAAAGAAGATCCCCACCAATTCCCCAACCATGCCACCCTTCCCCCAAAATATTCCCACCGC
>JAAMPI010000726.1:0-27387 GCA_013054445.1 Cudoniella acicularis | reverse complement strand
GTGTGTGAATATGGGGGTTGTATTTTATGGTGATGGGAAGGACGGGGGGCGCGAGGGGAAAGGGAGAATGGGTGGGAATAGGGACTTGGAAACGGGGGCGATGTGACATGTTCTACGCAGTTTTGCATATGAAAATTGAATTCAGATACGTATTCATATAAAGGAGCTAAACTGGCACTTCCACATAACACAGGGTTCCTAAAATACATGCAGTGTCCGCTTTCTCATGAAAATAAAATACTGCAGCCCAGTTCTCTTTCGTCATTCCAAAATCGAGTGCGATCAAGAACCCAATTTGCTAATCCGATGAAGACACTGTTACCTTATATTCTCCAACCAACCAGAGCCCAGAATCCCCCAGAATCCCTCAGACCAGCACTTACCGATGATTCATAAGGCGAAGAAAAAATGACGCTAGTTTAGCGCATGCCGACTTCCTTCCTCTAAGCGAGGAAGCAGATAAGCTCTCTCTCTCTCTCGCCACTGTACTTCCCAGACAAACAAATTTGCAACTAAAGATCACTTCTTTCCCGAACTGTGAACAACAGCGGCTTGGCTTTTCGTATCTGTCTCTTGCACACTCCCTCTGCAAACGCGCACAATGGCCTCCCAACCAAAAGATTTGAAAGAAGCTACCACCTCATTTGACGAGATGTCTTCCTCTCAATCCGCAACCACGGCTTCAATTTCATACCTCGCTCTCGTTGAAGAAAAGACTGGATTTCGCTCGCTCCCCCTTTCCCCTTCCCTTCCCCTTCCCTCTCCCCTCCTCAACCCCTCACCAAAAAAGCCAACTAACAAAAACACACAACCCAACAGCACCATCCCTCCTCGCCAAAAAAACCTATCTCGCCCTCGTAAAGCCAACTCCACATCCAGACACCACGAACCTCTCCGCAAGCCGAGAAATCCTCACCGCCCCCCTCTCAAAGCCAACCATCACCGAAGCCACCCCCGAACTAACTAACTACCTCCCTCCAACAACTCCATAAACTGCTGCAAAACCACGCCAAGGACCTCCTTTCTATCCCGCCCGTTTCCATAGTGAAGAAATTGGATGGTCGTGGTGGTATTAGCTTCAAAGGAAGGGGAAAGGGGGAGGAGATTGGAATCGAGTTTAATTTTGGTGGTAGTGGTAGTAATTGGGGTTGGAACTTCGTTTATTTCGCTATTGGCTTCTGTATCTTGTCGCCGTCTGTGGTTAGGATTGTGAGGGCGTTTAAGTGTTAGAAAAGGGTATATGTGCCGGTAAGCTACTATCTGGAAAGATTAATTAATTGTTAACTTGAGTGAAAGCTCACGAGGCAGACAGACAGACAGATAGATACCTTTATACCTACCTATCTTCCGAGGTTGACATTCTGAGATAGCGTTAGGGTTAGGCCCGAATAGGATTTGGCTGGCGTTCTGGCATATAATGATTGATCGAGGACTCTTATGGCGGCTTACGGTACTTTGTTTCTCGGACTGATGCTGTAGGCTGCTAGCATAGATAATTGAGAGGTTGATTCTGCAAACTCTTCCATTTGTTGTTTCGATCTTCATTTTCGCGCAACTGTCTTAAATTCTGGTAGCTGTGCTTGAATAAGCAGGAAGAGTTTGAGAGAAATAAAAGGTGAAGAGGAAATTCTCGTGATTCTTTATTCGTCACTATCAGCTAGGCCTGAACATCTATCATTAACCTCATACCAAGCATGCGCGCAAAAAAACCCCAACGCCATACCATCCACAAAGCAGATTCCGGCCATCCACCCAACAGAAACATAAAGGTATCACAGTTCCCGAGTTCTCCTCCCTCCCTCCCTTCTTTTTACCCCCCCTTTCCCCGGCCACCGTCACATGCACCTAAGCCACGCCTGTAACTCTCCGAATCGCCCTCCTCACTCCCTCGCCAACAACCATAATCGCTCCTTCCTGTTCAAGAACCCTAATAGCCTCCGCGAACTCCGACCCCTCAACCTGCACACTACTCTGCTCGCCGAGCTTCCTCACAACCTCAGAGTAACGCGCCGCTTGTCCCTGTCTCGTCATATCATCCAGCAGTGTCAACACCGCGTTCTTTAAATCTTGTTTGCGCCGCCTCTCACTCGCGCTGGTGCCTTCGGTCAACAAACTCATGTCAATTAAGCCGGTTCGGGCATCTGTCGCTGCTTGCTTTAAAGCACTCTTGATCAGTCGAACGGCTTCTTGAACATCTTCTCGAGTGACGATTTCGGAAAGGCGCATCTTGGCGTGCGCTTCCGCAAGGCGGATCATGGATTCGAGTTGTCGGGTTGTGGCGGTGATACGGCGTTCTGCGGCGCGAACGTCTTCACCCAGTTTGCGCATCTCGACGTAAGCGGTAACAAGTTCCTGGGAGGCTTCGGCGCTGATGCGAGGTTGGCATTTGGTGCGGGCGTAGGAGATGTAGGAGGTTAGGAATTCGATGGGCTGGGACTTGTTAGCTTACTGGGAAATTAAGGGGATTGGAGAGAACTCACCAAGATTTCCATTCCGCCTGCGGCACTTTGTGGCTTGTCGTCAAGGTACATACTTAGTAAATGCCTTGCCAATCTTCGATCATTGGCCTCGTCAACTCGGTCCAGGACCAGGTACACAAGGTCGAATCTGGAGAGTAATGTAGGCGGGAGGTCGATGTTTTGAGGAACGGGCAGGTTGGGGTTGTATTTGCTGCCAATAGGATTGGCGGATGCCAGAATACTGGTTCGGGCATTCAAAGTTGTGATGATACCAGCCTTCGCAATTGAGACGGTTTGTTGTTCCATCACTTCATGAAGCACTGATCTTGTTGCATCTGACATCTTGTCGAATTCATCGATGCAGCAGACACCACCATCGGATAGAACAAGAGCACCAGACTCGAGAACGAGTTGACGGGTTTCGGGATCGCGAGTGACATATGCTGTCAAACCGACAGCTGATGACCCCTTTCCGCTAGTGTATACACCACGAGGCGCAATCTTGTGAACGTACATTAAGAGTTGGGATTTCGCAGTCGATGGGTCACCGCAGAGCAGAATGTTGATATCTCCCCTGTACTTCGGGCTTCCTCCCTTTTCGAAAGATTTGTTTGTGCCACCGAATAATTGGAGAAGAATTCCCTTCTTGACGTCGTCCAATTCGAAAATGCTGGGAGCAAGTGATCTTGATAGGAGTTCGTAGATATCGGGTCTCGCAGCTGTAGCCTTGATTTTCTCCTCTTCTTCTTCGGTAACTTTTCTCGTCTCCTCGATATTGCTTGAAAGCTCATGTGATATTTGCTCGTCGACGGTAGTCACATCAATACCCATTCGCTTCTTGTCAACTTTTTGGATGTGAAGAATGTCGATGTAAGTCTTGTAAATGCTTTTTAAGGTACGCTGTCGAGGATTCACTCGTACAGGGCTCGCTTTGAAAATACCGGTAATTTCAACTCGGTCACCAGCCTTGCACATATCCACAAGTTCATCATAAGCGCACATGGATACTGAATGTGGTGTTTGTCCGGGAGGTACCGAATCTGGAGTTTCTTGCAGTTTGATGACTTGTTTGTCCATAAATCCTGAACGGTTGTGGACAATTTGCATCGAGTTGGGGGACTCGCAAACTGGCCGAGGACATTTCGTAGGCTCTGCAATCCGACCTCGATCGATATCAATCTTGATTGTGTGACCGCAGATCTGGCATCGGAAAAAGGCATCTCTCATGTCAGGAAGGATAGGAGTTGTGCGGATGACGAGGCCTTTGATGGCAACAATTTTGTCGACATCTACTTCACATCAGTAATTTTCAAAATTGGAATGGGAAAAACAACATACCAGAAGGGTTAAGCTCTCTCATATTAACTGTAGTATCTAACCCAAAAGGTCGAACTCGGTACTGTCTCTTCTGTACCTCTTGGCACCAATCAACCTCTGTAGGCTCTGATGGGCGTGGTGTTGCGGCTTCAGACCCACGTTCAGAGCTTAGAACAGGAGGCTCGGAGCTCATGACTCTGTCGCGTTGGGAACCTTGTCCAGCAGAGCTTACAGATCTTCGCTGTCTCGACATTTCTGCTTCGGCAATCTCATACATGATGTCCTTGATTGCTTGATCCATCAGAGTGATGATGTCTTGAGGGTAGTCTTGCGCTTGCTGCCAGAGCTTCTTGGTTGGAGGATATGATTTGAGACTTCGGAAATCCAAGTTGAGACTAGTAATACCCAATGTCAACATATTCTGCATCATCTGCATATACACCTTTTCCTCGCTATCGGGTAATTTGGCGGTCTCTTCCTGGGACATGCCGTCCGCCCACATGCGGTATTTCTTTGTAAATTCCCGAAGAAACTGTTTGAAGTTGGACATCGCATCGCGGATTGAGACATTGGTACCCCAAATGCAAAGAGTAGAAGTGCCTCCCATCGCCTGGGCATCAGATGTCGTGGGATCAATGTTTGAAAAGGTTGGGGCGTCTGATTCTTGTTGGACGGCATCTTCTCGGATAACTCGTCCATTCTCGTCCATGAAAATGCGACGGCGAGGACCTGGGGTATTAAGATTGTCTGCATTTACGTCTCCGCGTCTTGGTTCGTTGATTGAAGAGCCTGGACCAACGGAGCGCGATCGTGAATGAAGCCCGGATCGAACGAAGAGGCCGCTTCCATCACTCGGAAGATCTGGTTGTATTGATTGTTGTCGGCTTGTAAACCCTCCACCTGGACTCGAACTGGGTTGATATCTGATCGGAGAAGACACTGCTGGAGTTAGCAGATATTTTGGGATTGGGTTGCGAGTATCTCACCTTCATTGAGACCGCTGGCACGGGGTGTGCGATCTCCATCTTCTTGCGTCTCCTGGGTAAAGGTCATCTGTCGCAGAGGAGAGCTGACCTCTCGCTCGCGATTTGACCTTGCGATATCTGCAGGCGACGAGCGATAATTCATAGGTGAGGATGAAGGCGGCGCGCGTTGAGGGGTGCCATTGCCCTGCGACGATGCTGCTTCGCTGTGGAGTTGGGCAGCAGCAGGATCGGTGATACCAGGCGTCCCATTGCGCTGCGAGGAGCGCCTAGGCGTACCGGACTGAGAGCGACGGTGAGAAGGGGAAGACATGGTGTTGTGGTGTTGTTGCGTTGCTGAGCCTGAGTGATTGTGCTGGTGTAGAGGTTTTCGGGGGAGGGCAAGGAAATCACGAAATCACGACGCGTCCAATTTTCGCGACTTGGGCGCGTAAAGAGCTTGCATTAGCGTCAAATTAGCGTGTTTTGGCTGAAAAGGGGTTTTCGCGAATTCATGCTTCATTTGAGGAGAGTACACCACAGTACCTTGAACACTCAACTTTGTTCTCAGTTTTTCTAACGGCCATCATTTTTCTACTCAAGCGGTACCCTAAACTTGAGCTAGAAGTCTCACAGTTTCTGGATATCTCAAGTCCTTGATTCCAAGGTCGCGATGTGCCGCTTTTAGTTCAGCGAGCCGGAAAGGGGTTCATGCGAGAAAACACCACAGTACCTTGAACTCTCAATTTTCTTGTAGATTTTTTCAAGACCAAAGCCATCATTTTTCCACTGAAGCGTTATGTTATACTTGAGCTGGAAGTCTCACAGTTCGTGAGTATTTCAAGTCCATGGTCGATATGTGCCGCTTTAAGTCCCGGGATGGCCTGGAAAGGGGCCGAAAGAATTTCGAGGAGAGTTCACCACAGTGCCATAAACACTCTTCAATGAAATTCCTCAACTCTCATTGTGTGTTAGCTTCCATAATATTAAACAGCTTCATTTATTGTAAAGCGTAATATTTTAGCTGAGAATCTCACAATTTCTGGATATCTCACAGCCAGTCGTAATTTGTATGCCGCTTTTAGTCCAACGGCTTTCGAAAAGGGTTCCCGTAGCTTCCCGCTTCACCACAGTTCGTGGAAGACTGTCCATGTGTAGTAATTCTCTTCCGAGTTATTTTTCACTATTTTTGAAAGTCTTAAAATTTCCTTAAATTTAACATCGCACACTCTAGCTCACACAACCTTGGAGTTTCTTACATCACATGCCGCTTCTGCGGCTTCTCAACATCCATCTGGGAAAGGGACCTTGAGAGAACACCACAGTACCTCGAGCACTTAGCTTATGCTATGCCATTCCCCCCCCCCCCGCATAAACCCCAAAAAATTAACGGATAAATTTGAATTTGGAGTTCTTCCCGGAGGTGTCCTAATCTGTGGGTAACCTTATCTCACCGCCACCCTGCTGCTTTGAGACCAAGGCAGAAGAAGGTAACTTGGAAATATTTTCAACTTCACATACATCAATTATTCTTATAAATCCTTTTATATCCTTTAAATTAAAATATTCGCCTTGGTTTTTTATTAATTTGACCGGCAACGCGAGGGTTGAAAAGTCAAAAGTTAATCCAGGGACATGGTTGAAGGGGATAATTAGAAAAGCCTCATTCGTTTCTCAATGGTGACCTGCTTTTGCTCTTAAATATCTCCCTGAAAGCATGCAATAACCAGTCTCTCCTCCTAGATGTCCGTACAGAAAAACGTATTCATGATATATTTGGGCTATTTTCGAGATAACTACCTCGTTGAGTTGCAGGTGCAAGGCGAAATCAAAAAGGTTTTCCTTGACTTTAAGTACGAAGTTTTATCCTATGGTCAAGGTGGAAATAATACGAGATTCAAAGAGTGCTTTCATTGAAGAGCTCTCTAATCCTGCGTAAACTTTGCAACATTAAAGAATTGAAATGAATTTTCAAGGAGCAAGCTCGGGCTTGACTTCTAGATTCGAAGTGGAGCCTGAAAACCAATTACAGGAATCGCTGCAGTTGTTTGCGCTTGAGGCGTTTAGGAATAGAAAATTGATGCCGGATTTCCAACTGAAATATTATCTGCTGGAAAACGAATATCGTGAAGTCAAAATAAGAATACACAAATTGAAAATGGGTGGAGGGAATTGCAAGGTAAGCACAAACAGTTTTGATCGAAACTTATCCCGGGCGAAGAGAATGAAAACCGTGATGAGGCAGCAGAGCTTGAGATGAGGAAGGGTACCAATCAAGCATTAGCCAAGTAAAGGGGAAAGGGAGCGCTTGACAGAACGAACGCGAATCCGTCACCGGGAGAGAGTTTAAATTTCAAGAGATGCTACTGAAATCCGGGGCTGGATTGGTTCATGAAAGGAGAAGCGGTGCTCTCCAACAACGCCCAACGAAAGTTTTGAGCAGCCAAACGGAGATAATTAAGAGCATGGAAAACTAAGAGGTTTTCCCCGACAAGGCCGTGATACCAGGGACTACGAAGAATAAAGGCATCAAAGAGCCTAGTGAAGACTATCGGAAAATTGGAGGATTAAAAATCAATGTTGCTAGGATTCTGGTGCCGAGTTAAGAAGGCAAGCCACAGCTCAAGAAAGGCAGCCAGGATAATGCCGTAAATCGGACTCAAGCAGCACAACCAGAAGCCACCAAAGAGGAACCCAGAGGTTTAATTGCGCCGCCAGTATCTAGAGGATCATGTTCGAAGGCAAAGTCGCATTGTGGAAGCATATCCATCACTGGACCATCGGTGAAGAAGAAAGGCCGCCGAAGCTAAATGGGTCAATTGATCTAGGACCTAAGGCCATACCCAATGAATCGAGGGTGTCGGTTTAGGTACGGACGGTAACAGTGAAAATTGCAAAAAGCTTCGTTTTCTCTATTCTTCTTAGATCATGATATGTTGTAGCTTCTTTTCGCTGCGAGAGTGGTTAATGAGTGACACGGTCCGGTATTCGGGATCGGAAACTTCCATTGAGTTCCAATCCTTCATCACCATACAACATCATACCGAAGAGCTTGCTCATCCATTCTGGATTTTTAAGACTGGATTCGGATGAGACTTGCATTGTGCTGTTCAAATGTTCTCCGCACTCAACAAGTTCCTTGAAGTAGCTGCAAGAATTTGTAAAATATGATCTAACCCCAGCAAAAAGGTCTACCATGGCTCAAAAACACACCATGCTTAGCTCCAACTACGAAGGAGACGTTTTGCACTAATTGGCCGATGTATGTAGCTGAGGAAAAAGAACAAGTAGTTGCAAAACAGATGGCGGTGGGTCTCACAAATGTTTTCAATGAGAAATTTGGGTTCAACGGCATCAGGCGCCAATCGGATTTTGGGCAATAAGAGAAGGAGATGATCGTAGATTCTTAATACAGTCTCGATTCTCTCTTAGACAGTCCTCGGGGCGCTCGTAGGAAGTCTGGGAGGCATGAAAATCGAAAAAGGACTCAAGGAGGAGGGGTTGAGAGCAAAGATGGTGGATTTCGATGAGTTTGAGATTGGCAAAAAGGTGTTCGAATTAGTGGCCATAGAAATAGAGATATCGAAATCGGAAGAGAAGAGGGAAAATGCGCATGTGGTGGTGGTTGCATAGGCCAAGCTAAGGTGATATCAATATTCGTAAAAATGACAAAAATAAGTTGCTGAGGACAGATAAATTCAAGAGTTTGTTAGAGAACAAGCTTATTAGTATAATATTTTTTGGGTACTGGAAGAAAATATGTTCCTTGAAGACGAAACACAACGCTGCTGGTTGGAGATGTGAAGGCTTCAAGGTCTCTAGATTGGGGAATGCATGCTGGGTAGACAGGACTCCAGTGGCACCAGCGCCAAAACCACAATCCATTAATTCTTTGGGAACTCGGCATTGTTGGCATGTGGACTGAAGACCCAGGTGATCTATGAGCTCTAGTTGAGGGTGTGAGATATCTGGACGTGCAGTAGGTAAAAGTTTGTTTTGAGAACTCGAGAAAGCTTTGAAGTTTTGAAGCCGAAAAACTCTCGGGACAATGCCGCATGTCTGGACTTCGGCTGTCACTCTAGGAGGTAGCCCTCCGAGTTCGGGTCGGCCTGCTTAGGTAAGTGCCAAGCACCCCCTGGTCGTCTCCCTCTTTCTGCCCCTCTCTGCCCCTCTCTGCCCCTCTCTGCCCCCCGAACGCGAACTCTCGATCTCATCTTCCCTCAACTGATCAACACCACAGATGGTATTCAAACGCAAGCTCTATTGTCAAAGCCGTGTCATCGCATCTCCTGTGCACAAAGATCAGTGGTAAGGATTCTGCAGCTGACCAGATATCCAGAGGTAGGATCCTCATCCAGTCTTACGCTGCGGGAGTCCACAGCTGCAGTGTGTTGACCAACTCGGGACAACTTTGCAGCCTTACTCTTGCGCACCTCAACTTCGCCTTTACCCTTCTTCTGACCCCATCCTCGACGCAAGATTCAACATCACTTTCATCGGGGTAATAAGCGCATATCATCTCAATTATCTCCTAAATTCTCGAGAGTAAAAGGACCACATTACCATTGCCTGGGATCGGTTCGGACTGCTCTAATCGCACAAGCCGACAGCCGTCGACAAAATGGAGGTGACTGTACGCAATGTACACGAGCAAACAACCGAGAAAGCACTCTGCAAATTCCTCAAAGGCGCTTTCAAGCAAATTTCTATCTCTGTTGACAACTTCAACTGCCATAAAAACAGGGGGAAAAACACCGCAACGCTAACTTTCCTCCACGCTCATGAGGGGCTGAAGTTTCTCCAGAACCATGGCTCAAGGCGTCCAGGAGGAGCCCGTCGCTCTGTGCCTTACATCAATCGCTCAAGAAACCTAATCTTCCTAGGAAAGCCAATTTATTGCGAGCAAAGCAAGTGGGACGCCAACCCTTATCTACTGCGAGTCTTGCGCACAGAAGATGCCCAACGCAAGGCTGCACATGCCTCTCAGCTTGTAAAGGTTGACACCTCTGACATTTTTCCAATCTCGCTTGGCTGCATCTCCTTATCTTGTGGCGTCTGGGCATACAAGGACTCTAATGTGGTCTTCTCCCCCCAGGTGGAACTCGTCGTTGAGGGCATCGCAAAATTTTGGCAAAGAACTATGATCCTAAACCTGACTAACGGTCTACGACTTGAATTTCGGTACTCGGCAACCTACGATATCACAATCGATGATGGAAGCTCCCCATCATTCCTTTTCTCGATGTGTGAACCTCCACACTTCTTTGAGCAGATGGAAGTACCGCTGCATGATCTCCTTGCCCAGCTTGGTGTTGGTGCCCAGGCTCGCCAACCCAATACTAGGAGAGGCCCGACCATTCATAGATTGCCATATCTCAACGAGGAACACAAGCCAATTGCTGGAAGCTGCCTTGTTTACAGGATTGTGCTAAAGAGAGAGCAGTCACAGCCAGGAGAACTTGGAGGCCATATGCAGCAGCTTCGAAAGGCTCGTGCGATGCCCCCACTACATCACCACAATCTCACGATCTACACGCCTTCGGAGTCTTATACAGAAGGTTTCGCGCGTCTTGATCGAAACTTATCCGGCTTAAGCAATCCGCTACCCTTCGTGGTCTCCTTCCAGATCCAGAAACTCGCTCAAGATGGCTACCTTCCGCCTAGCACGGCCATATCACTCATACCATATGTGATTGGAATGTGGTTACGATCACCTACAGATGAACGAGAGCTCATCTGCGTTGGAGCCATTAGACGTCTCTTCAACCAAATTCCATATGCGGGACCGGACATTGAAGCGGAAGACCTCGCGCTCAGGAGTATAGTTTCTCTGTTGAAAGAGAACGAGGGTATCTGCAAACGTCAAAAAACCAGTAAGGAGAAGGAAGCTATCAGATCAGGGAATGTCGCCATCATACATCGAGTTAAGATTACCCCGTCTGGCATTCATTTGTATGGCCCGGAACCAGAAGCCAACAACCGCGTCCTAAGGAAATATCCGAATAATCATGACTCATTTCTGAGAGTGCAGTTCTGCGACGAGGACGGTGGCATGCTCAATTTCGATCCAAATGTTTCTCTTGAAAAGATCTATCACGGGCGCTTCAAGAGCATCCTGCACAAGGGCATTAAAATTGCTAACCGTACCTTCACTTTCCTCGGATTCTCTCACTCGTCGCTTCGTGCACATTCCTGTTGGTTTGCGGCGCCATTCTTGCATGAGGGCACACTCTTGTGGGGTCGTTTGATAGTTGAGGATCTCGGCAACTTTGCAGACATTCGATCGCCCGCAAAATGCGCAGCCAGAATAGGCCAAGCATTCACGGATACTCGAACCGCTGTTCCAATTCCTCTGCATTTCATTGCGGCATTACCAGAGGTAGAACGCAATGGACGGGTATTCAGTGATGGTGTTGGAACAATGTCTCCTTCCGTCATGGAAATGATTTGCGATCGTCTCCCGAAGAAGTCGGCACCCCGGCCGACGTGCCTTCAAATTAGATTCCAAGGTATAGTTCATATTTCTCGCATAACTCTTCAAACGCCTATGCAAGAGAATTTATTTGTTGGTTTTTATACTACAAGCCTATTTGTCTTGGTAATGACTTTATGGTAACACAACTATATAGGCGCGAAAGGCATGATCTCGCTCGATCCACGGTTGCAAGGAGACTCTTTAAATCTTCGTCCCTCAATGGTCAAGTTTTTTGGCTCCAACTCTCAAGATGTCGAGATTTGCGGGGCCGCCTATACGCCTCTGCCTGCATATTTAAATCGGCAATTCATCAAGATTCTGGAGGACATGGGAGTCTCTTTCCCCGCACTTCTAAAGCTTCAAAATAAAGAAGTAACACGTCTTCGCAATATCACTAATAATCCCTGGGATGTTTCAATGTTCCTTCATCGCCAATCTATCGGAAAGTCTTTGAATTTGGCAAGATTTATTCAAGAACTAGCTTTCAGGAACCTCGACTTCCGCCAAGACCCGTTCCTCCGAAACGTCCTCGAGGCCACACTGTTAATAGAACTTCGGTTACTGAAGCACAAGACTCGCATACCTATTGAAAAGGGTCATGTCCTGCACGGTATAATGGATGAAACTGGATACCTTGAGGAAGGTCAAATATTCTGTACCTTCAACGATTTTCATGGTCGACCACAAATCCTTACTCAAAAGAGGGTACTTGTCTCGCGCGCGCCTGCATTACATCCTGGCGATGTTCAAATTCTGGAGGCTGTGAAACCTCCCGCAGATTCCCCCCTTCGAAGATTGTCAAATTGCATCTGCTTTAGCCAGAAGGGTTTTCGTGATTTGCCAAGTCAGTTGAGTGGTGGCGATCTAGATGGGGACTTGTATCTCGTAATTTGGGACGAGACACTACAGCCAACAATGTACTTTACACCAGCAGACTACCCGCGCGTAGTAGCAATTGACATTGGCCGAGCGGTGCAGCCCGTAGATATTACAGAGTTCTTCATTAAATTTATGGAGACAGATCAACTGGGACGTATTGCGATTCGGCACGTCGTTCTGGCAGACCGGAGGCCAACTGGAACGTCTGACCCGGACTGCATTATCTTGGCGGAGATGCACTCAACTGCTGTTGACTTTTCTAAGACTGGGATACCGGTACGTATACTTAACACCCATCCATGTCATGGATAATCAGCACAGACCTCCCCACGCCTCGAGGCTGCTCGGCCTTCCATGACTTTAGACAGGAATTATGCTAACAACGCCTTCTATTAGGTTGACATGTCGAAAATGCCACCAAGTGATAATTGGCGGCCCGATTTCATGGCACCCGGTCCCCATTTGAGAATCGAAAAGAACACTGGACTTTCATTTGACGTGGCCGAGTATCAAGATCCACGTGAGAGATGGGATGAAAATGAGGATAACAAAGGTTACCGCTTCTACGAGAGCAATAAGATTTTGGGGAAGCTCTATCGAGCGATTGACGAGCGCGCTGTTCTTCAGCAGATTTATCAACGAGAATTTGAGGGCGAAATGGCAGCCAGATCACCCGTCATAGATGGGGTATGGACATATGTAAAACAAAAGTGCCGATTGATTTTGTGGGAGCATCACAAGGAATGGGCAAGGGAAATTCGTGATATGTAGGTTACTCCTTTTGGTCCCGATAGCCTGTCATTACTTACCTTTCGGGTTTTCTAGGTACGAGGATTGCCTTCTGAACGCGATGACCGCGTACAGCGATCACCCTCTCCGCCCACTCTCCGAACTCGAAGCTTTCATCGGCAACATTCTCGGCAAGACGGGTGCAGCGAGCAAACGCCAGCGAGACCAATCTACCACATTGAAAGAGAGGGTGGATGAGGATACGGCCTTCATTGTAGACTGCATTCTCAAAGACGATGGCGAGTTATCAGAAGAAGCTTTGCCTCGCAGCATGGCATGTCTGGCTGTCAGCTTGGAGGAGCGAATCATGTTCAAACGCCAAGAACAGATTCTCAGTTTCAAGTATGTTGCTGCGGCTGTGTGCATGAGGGAGGCTGAGAAGCTGCCCGGTTTTGAGGTGCTTCCTCCTCTTGATTTGCCTTCTTGGTTGGCATATAGTGGTCAGATGTAATGATTGTATGATGCGGGATGCTGACGATTTGGTGGTTACTTTGGTGTGTTTGTCGGATTATAACACAGGTCAGCCAGTTTTGCTTTGCTTGATTTTGCTTTGTTCCTGCGGATTTGCGTAATTAGCAAGCATGCGTGGTGATGATCTGATCACGAGGCATATGAATTATGAATAAATGAATGGAAGTCAATTATTGAAATAGTTTGTGAGAAATTTCAAGGTGTCCGTTCCACTCCAGATTTATAATACACGAGACATCAACTGCCTCCTCTTATCTATAAAAATAAGCATTCTCACTACTCCCCCGCCCTCTGTCCACAATTCCACTACTACACAACTACAACTTTTCTTCTTCTACTCAAACTCCAATCATCCCCATTCTTACTATCAACATTACTATTACTATCGCTATTTTCAACCATCTTCAACGATGCCTAACCTTAACTCTCAGACTGTCAAGATATCAAAATGCAGTGTGCACAGCAGTGAAGATATAATATTCAATACGATAAAAGTGATGGATTAAGAATAAGAAATGGGTGGTCGGCGAGGCTATATATATATACGCCCCGCACTAGCTGTCGGCACTAATAATTGCTTTCTTTCACACAGGCTAATTCAGACAGTAAGTAATATTACCCCCAACCCCCCCTGGAATAGAGAAGGGTGTCTTTGCGCTTCACATTTTTGCTCTTTCTTCTTTACGGTTAAAACGCTACAACTGTATCTCTTTTCGTTTCACACAAAAAAAAAGGAGGAAGAAGGGGAGGCTTAAGGGAAAAGAAAGGTCGGACTTTCTTAAGCCTGCTCGGTTCAATACCTGAGGATTTGCTTTCCGCAACTGTAACTCCAACTCCACTTCCAGCTACACCCCCTCCGATTTCCTCTATAACAACTGCCCTTCTCCATATATCTTCCTTCTTCCACTTCCCCCTCCGCCCTTTCTTCTCTGAAACCAGAACCACGACTCCAACCCCACAACAACATCACACAGTCTCTCAAAATTCAAACAGAGCAGCTAGAAATGGCACATTTGTCTTTCGGATTTAGGGATTCTGAAGAAAAGGAGTGGTTTGATGAATAGTAGAGGAGAGTGGGTGAGTTGTGAATTGGTGGTTGCTAGAGCAAATTAACAAGCTGAGAGCTTGTGGGTGGAAATTGGTGTTTGGGGAGGGTGGGGGAGGGGAACAGTGCATGGAGGGGTGGAGGATGTGGGGCTGGCTGTGGAAGTGGTTGGAAGGGATTGGGCGCAAGAAATATAAATATAAGAGTGGCTTGGTAACGAGCCAGACCTGCGGAGATTGAAATGGGGTGGATAGAAAGGATGGGGAGGAAGAAATTATCCAAGGTAGAGGAAAAGCGCCCAGACCCCGATTTTCAAGAAGTTATAGGTATGAGTCAGAAGATATTGCATTGTGTATTTCGAGATTTTGACACGCTTATCTAAATTCAAAACAGAGGGTGAGCTGGTAGCTGATTTATTTGAATTAGGGCATTCAACAACCCCCGCAAGGAATAGAGTCTGGCGGTTTCATGAATAGAAGTCAAGGATTGACAATGCTCCAAGAAGAGACTACTAAAGTGCTTGGCATATTCGAGGTGAACTATGAGGAAAGGAGTTAGATGTCTGAATCTCGACATCTAAGGAGGAAAAAAACGAATCCAGAGATAGATGGTGAGTGGGTGGGTATAGGTAAGTAGGGAGAACGAAGATTTCCAAAAGCTGACCTAGAAGGAAAAAAGGAGGTCGACGATCAAGCAAGCTGCAAATGCCTTTTGCAAGGAACAGGAATATGAACAGAAAGAAAGAGAAATTCTTGAGAATAGCGAAAGGAACAAGAACAACATCTGCTCTCAGCTCTTCCAGCTACATACGAGCTGTCATAGCACTGTTGATCAAGCAAGTATTTGCTAAAAACATGAATATGAAAAGAGACAACAGAAAAGAGAGGAAGAGTGAAAATCATGAGAACAGAAAGAGCAGTAAGAACAAGGACAACTCTCGGCTCTTCCAACAATATACCAGCTGTCACAGCAATCTTGACACTCGCTACACAGAGACGTTCGACAGCTCTCCCGCACATCAACAAATTCACTACTGCACTTACTCACCTACCAAGCACAACCCAACCAAACTCAAATTCAATTGCCCACCACCTTCGAGAGGCTCAGGAGCGCTTCTTCTAGCGCGTCAACGCAGACCATGTCCCCAAGGCATAAATTGCGGCCTCCCCTCCGCGATCTTGCCTTCTCCAGCACCGCAACTCTCGACAACCTCGACCACGATTTCGACACCATACCATAGCAATAACTTCGCAGCTATACCTGTACACTTGTACCATACTTCTCGATCCTTTTGCGATCTTCCCTTTACCAATTTGCCGCGCTTTTCGCGTCGATTTCTGAATTTTCGATCTTTGATCTTCGACGCCACGACACTTCGAGCATACCAAGATGAATCGCCGCGACCAGAAGAGAGCCTTCTGCAGTGGGAAGGCTCAGGCCTACTTCACCGCCCTACCCACCAAGCTGCTCCGGTTGCCCAAGCCTAAAATATGGGCGCCGGTCAGCCTTTGAACGCGTACGAGAAGCAGACCCAGAAGGAACTGGAGGCCGAGTTGGAGGCTGACTTGGCCAGCAATACTACTGCCACTGCTACTGCAGCAAGAGACTCGAATATCGATCCGCATCTCTTTGAGACTTCGACCTCCGCCCCTCCTCCACAACCACCACCAAACTTCGGCTATACAAGCCAAGTTGGCCTGTCCGGAAGCAGGAACCTGTTTTCGGTATCATTCTTGTCTGGGCCTGTGGGATATACCACAGTGCCACAAGTATTTAACCCTCCTCTGCCATTTATGGCATCTCTTTTCTCCCAACAAGCTGGATATGCCACACCAGCACAGATAGCCAAGACCTCGCTCCCACAACAGCCATTTGTGGCAACCCCTTTCGTCCCAACCACCACCCGCGATCCAAACGCAATGGAGCTCGAAGGACCTCCGTTCTTCGTGAAGCAGAAGCCTCGGAAGCTCGAGCTTCCACAGGGTGTTCGGGTCCGAAAGGACGCAAATTTAATCCACTCCGCGCTGAAGAAGCAAATGGCCCTGCAGAGATTGAAGGGGAAGTATGGAAAGCTTGGATCCTTGGCGATGGAAGATCGTCTCGCCCTCGGAGCTTGGGCAAAGGTAAGCAGATGACTCTAAGTTCGTTCCGGATACACAGCACTAACTGCCTCCCAGAAAAATACTCCTTTGAAGAAGTCCGCCTTGAAGGCCGCCACGGCGTTGATGACGAAGGAGAAGGCAAAGCGTGGTGCTCTGTTCCGATCGCTGCCGAAAGCAAACCTATACACACCGGCTGACAAAGGCACGGTTAACAACTTACCATTCACATATAACGCACCTGCTGATATAGGCATGGTTCTCAACAACTCACATATCCCACATAACACACCTGCCAACATAGGCATGGCTGTGAACAACTCACCCTCACCAACCTCATATTACACCCCAAGCCCGTACCATATCGCCAGCCCCACCTCACCAACATCGGTGAAGGCCAAGAAGGGCAATAAATCGGCAACATCACTTAAACGATTATCACCGTCACAAAAGACCAGCGATCGAATCTGAGACTGCTTTTGAGCAGCAACAACCTGGGCCTGGAGAAGAATGGCCGAATGTTTGGTCAGAAGAAGGGAGAGAAAAGCCAGAAGGGCTTAGCGCAGGATGGGATTAGAAAGAAGCAGCATGACTGCGTTCAGAAGAAGAAATTGACCATGGTTATCGGCACGGCAGCCAACTAGGTAAAGCCAGAACCAACTGTCGTCGCCACAGCGTTGCCGGTGGAAAAGTCGCCTCGAGTGCCACAGAACGGCCTCTTGACACGTGTGGTTGCGGAAATCATGGAGGCGCAGACCTTGTGGGGTGCGATTCCGGAGGCTTGGATCACAAACGCCTGCAGAATCTTTCTGTCTCCGTGGGCGAGGATTTGAGTAGAGAGTATTGGAAATGGGGATGGAAGTGGAAGTGGCAGTGGGCATGTGTGTTTGTAGGATTTTGGAGGCATTGATGAAAGAGTTTGGGCTGGTGATGATTGAGAGAATCCCACCGAGCAATAGATACCTGTAGGAATTAGTTATAGATCTCACAACTGGAGGACGTCGAAGTAACGGCAAATACCTCAGATACTACTAAATGAAGATAAATACCGAATACGTCTTCTCATGACTGGTGTGGTATATTGTGAGGTTACGATTTTACTTCCTTCAACCTTCAACCGCACTGCGTCCACCAACTCTTTTCGTAGATTTGAATTACTTACAGTAACTGAGATATTATACTTCCTCTTTCATCAGAAAGTGATATATTATACAGGGAGCCGGAGCAAGGGCTTGCTTCGAAAGAGATGTCGTTAAAGTAAACTTGGTGGCCCGAGCCCCTTACTCATCACATCACGTGCAGACCGTAAAGGCTTGGCGCTCGTCGCGCTGAATCGCGAACCTTGAGCTGTCCAAAAGCGCATTATTTTGGGTATCTTCAGCATTCGATTCACGCATCACCACTGCATCAAATCCGGGAAAATGCAGGATCCAAGTCAAGGAATCCATCGCGATCTGGTTTGTATACACCTGCCAACCCCATCACACCCCAGGCTAACAATTCTCGCCCAGCAACCGCATGTTCACCTCCTGTCAACCTACCGCTTCCCTCAACTCCCTTCTTTACACCCCGACAAGGTCGCAGACTGGCTCATTGGGGCACCGAAGATTGCGCGCGACACGGCGCCATTCTACTGGACATACCTCGACAGACCCGCTGATGGCACGATTCTGCTCGTCTGGCAGTCCCCTTCGCTGGGCACCGACTTCCCTAGCGATGGTTATGTTTGGGCACCAGGAGAGACGGTCTTTCAATTGGACATAGGCGGATACGTGAGTGTTTATTGGACTTCATACGCGCCAAAAAGACATTGCTGACGTTGCTAGCTTCTTGAAATGTATCATGCCAAAACTGGCTATTCCCCTGGAGAGCCTCTCGCAACCCACTCACGCCGCCGCTACCGTCTGATCCCTTCTCGAAACCAACCTGCTGGTGCTCCATCACCGGACATTGCTTTGTGGATTATTCACTATGGTCAAGCTGAACCAAACGATCGCGTTCCTTCCAACATGATCCCTGTGGACGTGCGGGTACAAAATACAATTCAGGCTCGAGCCTACCTTCATTCACAAGGCCAAATCGTTCAGAAAGAATTCATGCTTCATGATCGCACAAATTGGCCGCAGATTGCCTTTCCTCGGAATCAGCCTCGAGGTGCACCAATATACGGAGGCAACGCGCCTCCTGCCAGGATTCCACAAACAATGGCGTATCCTACACAGCACGCTGTACCGGGTCCTCCAGCAAAACGGGTTCGAACACAAGCAAATACAAGCCAAGCAGCTGCCAACAATGCCGCCGCAGTATTGGACATTGACGATGAAGAAGATACTTCGCGCGGCGATCTCTTCGATCACACTACTCCCCGCGAAATCAGCATGAGCAGATACAAGCAGAATCACGAGTGGATGGAAGAAATTTTGTCCTCTCCCTATTCCATCAATCAGATTATTCCAGCCGACCTAGGGCTTGGTGTTCGTGGACAACTTGCAAGCTTAACAGAGGGAATTTTTGACGCGCCGCTAGACCCCGACAAGGACGTTCCCAAGCACAGCTATGTTGGTCGACTGGATCCAGGCAAGGCCGACGATTTCCGCAAGAGGGCCAACGATCGCATAGCGCAAACAGAGAAGGAGATAGAGAAAATGAAGGCAAAGCATGCCAAGAGGCTAGCAAGGTTTCAAAAAGGCGCTCTTATCAACATGGCTGAGAAGGAACTTCGTACCGCGGAGAACGATCCGACTGATATTGGTCCTGAGTATTGGCGTCTGGAAGGGAGAATTGATGTCGAGGATAACGATGAAACGCCACCCGTTGTTCGCACTCCATCGAAAGTCGCTGATATTCTTGCCCAGGTGGAAGCCTCTCTCGGTCGACATGCAGCTACCGTGAAGGAGTTGATTCGGATTCAAGACGGTGGCTATGAGGAGCCACCTGCCGCACCAAGTCCAAAGGCAGCTCCAGCCCCAAGTCCAAGAGTTTCTCCACCTGGCTCAAACAATGGTTCTCAGCACAGCGGGGTAATGGTTGGAGATGCGGATATTGAAATGGGGGGTTCTGTTGCTGGTCTCCTCGATCAGTTCCACACAGGGGCTTCCTCGAATGCGACTCCCGGTAGTAATTTCGCAACGCCCCAACCTCACCTGCAACCTCAATCATCTGCAGGAACTCCAAGCAACATTCCTGCCGCATCGCCCCAACCCTTAGCACCCCCTGCTGCACAGCATGATCAACTGGATGTCAATATGGGTGACAGTGGGCCTTTAAATGACCAGCCTCCAGCTGATGGAACTGGCACGGGTGATTGGGTAGTTGTTCCTCCTGGAGGCGTATCTCCTACACACACATCTGCACAGGCTGATCCACAAACGACTCTTCCCCCACAGACTACTGCTCCAACCACATCAACACCTGCAACTATAAATGCAAATCCCTCGCCGCTTCCAACAGGTTCCTCAAATCAGACACCACTTCCTGATTTCCATCCATCACCGAACGACTTCGCAGGCCTTGATGATCTCGATTCTGCAGGTGATGCTCTAGCAAGCTACGGTGACGATCTTGGCGATACCCCAGGAGGCGGACTTGGTGACCTGGCCATGGATATGGACGTCGGCATGGACGACTCTGCTTTCGGCGAAGCTTTCCACGGCGTTGAGTCGCGTGGAGAGGGAGATGGAGATCCTGAGGGCCTATAACATTTTTGCCTCGAAAAAATCTATATCTGGAAAACAGTTTTTGCAAAGCTTGTATGTATTATATCCGAGCCTTTCTGGGTGTTTCTTGGGACGTAGAATCAATATCTGGAGTTTGTAGCACACCTTGTCTTTTCCCCCAGTATTTACATACACAATCACCTGACATAGTCAAAAATCCAAATCCAAGATCAGCCTTAGTCGTAGTCAATCGGTATCGAAATACCGACCGTTTTCCCCTTCGTCTATGACAAGTGCCGACGCATTGATTTCTTTCCTTTCTTTTACTGTATTGGTTTGGGGTAGTGTTGCTTTTGGTTATTGATTGGCGTGTCTCTTTGCCGAGACAAGTGTTTGTGACTTTGCGCAGAAATTAATCTGGGCTCAAAGCAGGAAAAAGGGATATGAAATGGGAGAGAACGATGGAGGATTGGAAGTAATGCCAAGGTTTGATGTTGGGAGTTGTGGAAGAGCTAGATGTATAGACTTGCCATGCCTCCCTTATGCCTGGGAGTCTAAGGGAACCCCGAGTCCTTTTCAGAATCCGTGATGCGAGGGGCAGCTTAAATTCCTTTTTCTATCTTTTCTGGAGTTCGCGTGGATTCTGATGTCTCAGACATAGAGAAGAAAATGCTGTCGCCAGATTGATCAGGTTTCTTAGTGACATGGCGAGTCAGAGGCCCACGCGAGATTTATGCCTGGTCCGCTTCAGATTCAAATAATATTATAATCGCTATAATTAATTGTGAGATCAATTAGGTACGATTAAATGTAACAGTACACGCTCTACTCAATTATACACAGCTGCGATTGATAGACCTAATTACGGATCAATGACACGATACTACCTACAGCCTACTTCCTACATACTGTACTAGCGCTCGCGAATTAGACGGGTAGTGAGCGAGTGGCATATAAGTGGGATATAAAGGGTACTTTAGGTATTAAAGTTAGTTAGGGTGGCACTTGAGGTATTTGACGAGCTTTTTAATTTGCGCACTGGAGAACTCGGCAATAAAGCTGGTCTCTGATTCTTCTTCCGTCAATGATGAACCCAAAGCTAGATTTAGAGTTGTTGAGTGCGTAGGGGTTGGGGCAGTCTGTGTGGTTGATCGAATCGAGGACGAGCCGATTGCTGGGAAGCTGGCTTTGGTAGCTACTGGAAATCCGAAGCGGGCATCGGGACTGCCATTTGTCTTGCAGCAACCTTTTTCTTTTTGCGTACTCCCTCTCGTTGTCTTGCATATGCATGAGGTCAGCGACCGCTGAACACTGCAGGGAGGAAGGTAGGAGCCTCGAGGGAAGGGGAGTTTCATACACGCAAGTTTGAAGAGACCGACGACAGTTGCTGCAAATTCCACCGAAATACGTGTTCAGAAGAATCAAGGAGCCGAAACCCTTTCATAAGCATAACTCCTGTTTCCTTAGTAATAATAGGAGATGGTCGTATCATCTCACAGGCGTTAAGCAAGCGCGCTTCCGGAGTGGTCCACTGTAAGAGTTTTCTACGCCCGAAACGACGATTTCTACAAGACAGATCTCTAGCCCCACGACTGCGGGTCCAGCTTATGGGCTTTGGAGCATGGATGCAACAGACCCCGATTCTAGTTGGGCCCACACCCTCGTGCTTTCCAATCCAGAAGCCTCGTAGAGTCGTACGCTTGCATTTGCATATATTTTCGATGTTGGGTCTTTGTGTATATCCGGTTTTCGGCGGTCGAATTGACGGTGTAACCTAAGATTGGTAAGATCTAATACTTTAATGATTTGGAAGGCGTAGTCGCAAACCTAGGATTGGTAAGATCTGGGCTTTAATGATTTGGAAGGCGTAGTCGCAAAAACAGTACTCGGGTTCCCGGGACAACTGCTAATTCCGCAACTCCGCTCACCTCGGAAAACCTGATCAATAAACAAGTAATTTGTCTTAGAAATATCACCATTCAACTTGCTTGACTTGTAGGTGGTATTACTTTTAACGTTATAGCTAAAAACTTGAAACAATTGATTTTCGCGTGGGCGGAGTTGCGGGACGTGGGGTTGTCCCGGGATAGCGAGTAGGTTTGGAAGAGGTCCGAGCACACGGCGGAATAGAAGTCCCGGCCGGAATTTCAGTGGTAGGCTGGTAGCCACTATGGCTGCTGGATGCACGGGTGCAGCTACGTGTTCGAACCTCTTCTAAACTTACTGCATTAGCGAGTTTCAGTCTAGAAGAGGCTTAGCGCCTATTACAAGCCCAGGAGCTTAGACTGCTACTATATGTTAAAATTCGATAAAACAAAATCAATATTGTAGACCTTAGGTAGGTAGCTCCTATATACATATTTATCCAGTAATAAAGTCTGCAAACAAAATAAAATTAAAGCATATCTACTGCAGGTATACAAGAGGACCTCTATTTGTAATATCCCCAGGTACTTTTCGGGGTTGATTGGTTCCTCTCTTAGATGGCCGATATGGTTCGAGTCCTTTACTGGTCCAGGTGGTACAAGCTTCCCTGGTAGTCGTGCGAAGGCATGACAGATCAAAAAACAGCTTCAAAACAGTTACTCTTTTAGACAAAGTTTTATCGGAAGGAATGACGGCTTTTGTATGACCCATGAGAAGTGCAGAAGACAGAGGACTATAAAGAGGTATGGTTCTGCTGAAGGGTTCCCCACTCTGCAAGCGCGGTTTTCAAGTTTTCCAACAATCAAGGAGATCGAAGTCGCCATTCTCCCGCTCACACTACCCATTCACCTCACAACTTCAATTATCTGAGGAAACACATTTTACCACAACCCCAAAAGACAATCACCTCCGCAACATCTCTCGCAAAATGTCTTCCACTACTCTTCCAGAAACTATGAAGGCAATCACCTACGCCCCTGGCGAGACAGTCCCAACCATCAGGAGCATCCGCCTCCCCACCCAGCGCCCCACACATCTCATCGTCAAAATCACAGACGTGGCGCTCAATCCCACCGACTGGAAACATGTCGCCAGAATTCAAGGCGCAAAACCCTTTTCCATCGTCGGCTGCGACTACGCCGGAACGGTAGTTTCCATTGGGCCGGAGGTCACCAAATCTTTCAAGGTCGGAGATAAAGTCTTCGGTGTCGGCCACGGGAGTAACCAATCCGAAAGCAACGATGGAGTTTTTGCCGAGTACGCTTCTGTGAAGGCTGACATTACTATGCATGTCCCCGCCAACAGCCCTCTGAGCATTGAGGATTTGAGTTCTATCCCCTTGGGCACTATCACGGTTGGCCAAGCCCTTTTCCAAAAGGGAAAGGGACTTGGATTATTGTTTATGCCTGGTGAGGACAAGGGAAGGGGGGAATGGCTCTTGATTTATGGTGGTAGTACGGCAACCGGAACGCTTGCCATCCAATTCGCTAAAATGGCTGGATACAAAGTTGTCACTACTTGTTCGCCTAGAAATAACGACTTGGTGCTATCCCGTGGTGCGGATAAGGTTTTTGATTATAACGAGCCGGGCGTTGGTGCGAAGATCCGGAAGTTCACGGCTAACACACTGCGGTATGCTTTCGATACCGTTGGTGTCGATTCTTCTGCTGTCATATGCTGTGAAGCGCTCTCCTCCGATGTGAAGGGCCTTACCCTTGCAACTGTTATGAATGAAAAGTTGCCAAGAGAGGATGTGGAGAGTAAGTTTGTGCTGATGTATACAGTCTTCGGAGAATATTTCGATAAGATGGGTTACCCGTTTCCCGCTAGTAAAGAGGATCACGACTTCGGGAAAACCTGGTTTGCGCTGACGGAGAAGCTTATTGCAGAGGGGAAGTTGAAGAGCCATCCTGTTAAGGTAGGGACTGGACTTGAGGGCGTTGTGCAGGGGATGGATGATATGAAGAATGAAAAAGTTCGGGGTGAGAAGTTGGTATACAAGTTGTAGACGAATTTGAAGGCTGATCACAGAGAGGCAACCTGGTATCAAGAGGTTTGTGTGTGCCTGACGAAGTAGAACAGTCTGTGTAGTGAAAGAAATCGAAAGAAAGTGGGAGTTGGGGAAGTGGTACAATAAACCCGCGCTTTTGAAAATACAATATGAACATTACTTTATGTTACAGCTCTGCAAAGGCACGAGGGCCCTGACGTCACGTGGGGACGTATTTGCAAGAAGGTGCTATATTACGAAGAAACTAAGCTAAGGAGAGAAGAAGAGAGGTGGCCCCGAAAGGGCCTTATATACAGGAGGTGAGTTCCGCTAAGCGAGGACACGTGATAAGGGGGACGCGTCGCAGGCAAGGCCGACACGTCAGGTAAGGGGGACGCGTCAAACCAGGTCTGTGACATAGAGCAGTCAGGCAGACGTCAAGTAAACAGTGCTCTATTACTTAGAATAATCGACGAAGAAGAGAAGAAGGGGAAGGGAGAAGCTGCCACGTATTTAACCTCTGCCCGAACCTCGCTTAGGCCTAGCGCCGTCACGTGTAGAACAGGTCACGTGAACCAACTCCGTGACAAATACTCACTTCAGAAGAAGGCGAGTAATACCGCTAAAAGGAAGCTTGAAGAGTTGAAGCTAGAGGCTCAACCTTATACTACTAGATCTTATTAGAGGGTAAGTGATACCCCTCTTTTTGATCGGTTTTAGGGCAAGAGATATGGNANNATCTGTCATAGACCTGGTTCGACGCGTCCCCTTTACCTGACGCGTCCCCCCTTGTCACGTGTCCTGGTCCGTGCTAGACTCACCTCCTGTATATAAGGCCCCTTCAGGGCCACCTCTCTTCTTCTCTCCTTAGCTTAGTTTCTTCGATAATACAGCACCTTCTTGCAAATACGTCCCTACGTGACGTCAGGGCCCTCGTGCCTTTGCAGAGCTGTAACAGAATCTCACTTATTAGCTAGGCAGCTGATTAATTGCCTATGTAGTCACATAAGCTAGTAAAGATAGCGAAAAGGAGGTGCTGCGTAGCTTGTAAAGGACCAAGGTATAGAGACCGCTCTAGAAAGCGGGTTGCACTAGGGGAAATTACGTCTAATTCGGGCCAAAAAAGCACAAAGCACTAGTCCTCCTTTAGGTGTAAGTAGTGCGACGTCTATTTATGTAAATATAATAGCTGCTTTGAGAGTTTTTATAAGGAGAAGTGAGAATTGATACTTTTGATAAGGAAACTAAGCCCTCTAATTAGTCAGAATTAAGCGAGAACTAGTGTGCACGGGCCAATGCAACTCTGGTGGCAGCGTAGCAGATAGCGTCCCATTTCCGGCCTTCGTCCACAACCACACTCCATTTATTATCTCGCTCTAATACTTCAAGTAAAACGTTTGTAGAAATAAAGAGAGCCACAGAGAACTAAATCGTGCTTTATTAAAAAAGAAACTAATGAATTCGGCAAGACTAGGAGTGAAAGTGACTTGAGAGTACTTCCCCGGGTGGTTTGCCTGCGGGTGATTCTGATTGGATTTGGCGCTCGAGGAAAGCCCGTACTCAAGTTTCCTTCCGGCATGGCCACGCGGTAGAGCCGCTGCTGCTTTACCCTGCGAGTCATTTGATTGCCTGAAGTAGAGTGCAAAAATATATGTTTGAGTTTGGGATTTTTCTGTACTATATTTGCTAATCAGAGACAAAGCTTGCCATTGACCTGGTGCCGTGGGCAGTTGGATGCATTTGCCGAGTCTGCAAATCTGAAGAAACCAATATAACTGAATCATGCCAAACAAAATTTGTTGCTTATCAAGTGCCCCATTGGTAACTCTTGGGAATTTCGCAATACTTTATCAAAGAATTTCTTGAAATTGTCCTTTGTCAGGAGTGGTCGGTGAAATGACTATTATGGACTGCCACTTACACTTCAAAGTTTCAACGACTTAGGATCTGCTTCCGATAAATATTTTAATATCATTGAAATATAAGTATCTCGATTAAATAATTCGGTCGTTATTATTCACTTTAATTTTGTGGTGATTTTGCAATTCTGAAGTGTTGTGGGTAAAAAATGCGCAGCGCTATAAGCTGCACAGCCGAACTCCCCTTTTACTTCCAGAACCCCTCTCTCAAATGCAACCTATATTTACTGCCAAATTATCTCTAAAAGAGTATCAGCATTTTCAGGCTTTTCCAACGGTCTTTACATTGAAAAGCAAGGCAGCTTATAAAGGAGAAATTCTTAATGTAAAACCTTCTAAGCGACTTGAAAAACCAAAGGCGGTCAAATATAAAACCTTATCCTTGTCGATATAGTTATCTTTTACGAAAGTAACTCTATTGACTCTTAACTGAACGAGTTACCAACTGTTTCTACAGTGACAGTAGACGCAAGTTTTCCTGCTACAATTCGGATACTCACTCGATCTTTGTCAACTACAAATCTAGACTTGACAGCACACCTTCTTCACTCTACAACCTCTTCCTTGTGCCAACAAAAATTGTGCCATACTAAAGGCTTTACGCTCCTGTTCTGTACTAAATGTCATACAACCTCTTGCACCGCAGTTTTCCAATGACCAACGGCTCAGACCTTGCAACGTATCATCGGAATTTTCTCTCCATTTGTCGCAATTCTCCGTACCCGCAGAACTATCACCCACAAAAGCCTCTTCCTCTTACACTAGTGTCATAGATGGCTGAACTCGACGTCTTCATGAAGGACTATACGGAGCTTATGAAGGATGTTCTACAAGAAATGGCGTACAAAAGGAAACTCACTTCCAAACTTCAATCCAAGGACGAACTCGTCTACCACCATCTCGACCAGGACCGTTTCAAGCGAGCCACCCCCGTCAAGAAACGCGAGCCTCTCGACGGCAACTCAGACCCCGCCGGCTTGGAGCGAACCAAGCGCGACTATGACTTCGAAAAGTTGCAGCGCAAGCAACTTAACAAGATGAAAGATGGCGCCGCTAGGAGGAAACTCCGGGAAAGTCTCCGGCCAAGTGATGGTCCTGGCAAGATTTGGGAAGGGCGGAAAAAATTACAGGAGGAATTGGCCAGGGTCACCGAACGAAATCACAACGCCTTACTGAGGATTAAAGAGGCGGAATGAGAAGGTTGATGAGTTGAATAAGCAGATGGCAAAGGAGAGGGAGAGGAAGTCTCGTGCAACGGTCGAGGAGGAGGGAGAGAGGGTCCTCAAGCCCTGATATTTGGGTCGTCCTTTACCAGCTGATTACAATTCGGAGGATGAGGCTTGAGGATCGGCGTAGTAGCGCGAAGGAGAAAAATTGGCCCGAATTTTGCCAAGTAGCCG
>JAAMPI010000725.1:0-27406 GCA_013054445.1 Cudoniella acicularis | reverse complement strand
CAAGAAACACACCCCCTCGCACCCCTTCCCCGGCGGCCTCACGCTCCTCTACCCCACCCGGTCCCATCCGGCTACGTTCCTCCGATATCCCCGGCTTCGTTCCCTCTTCCTCCAATGAAGGCGGGTCTTCATACCAGCAGGAAGAAGAGACAGACAACTGGGGCTGGTGGACCCGCGACGCGAGCACTGGAGAATATACCGGTTTAGAAGCCGCGCTGGAAATTGTGAGGAAGGTGATTGAGGAGAATAATGGGGTGGATGGAATTATAGGCTTCTCGCAGGGTGGATGTTTCGCTGCTCTCGTCGCATCTCTTCTCGATCCTGGTCGGCAATCAGCATTCACCTCCGCATCATCCTCCTCACCAACATTCCCATACCCACCCTCCTACCTCCCCCTCTCCGCTCTCCAAAACTCCCCTTCCACATCTACCACACCCTACACAAAACTCAAATTCACCATCTCCTTCTCAGGCTTCTACGCGCCCCATGAACTCTACACACCTTTCTACACCCCCAAAATAAAGACACCAATCTTGCATGTTATAGGGAGTTTAGATAGTGTAGTGGAAGAGAGCAGGAGTATAGGGTTAGCGGAAAGATGTGAAGGGGGTATGGAGAGGGTTGTTCGGCATCCAGGGGGGCATTTTGTGCCGATTGGGAAGGATATGGTGGGTGTTGTGGTGGGGTTTGTGAGGGAACGTTGTGTTGAGTTGGAGAGTAAGAAGGGGGTGGTGGAGGTGGGAGTTGAGGATATGGACGTGCCGTTTTGAGATGTTGAGATTTTTGGGCACGAGGGGGTAGGGAGGGGTCTTGAATTGCATAGCGCGGAGTTTTTTTTTTGAATCACATAGACGGACGGGCATAGACGCATATTACATAGACAAGATGACATGACGGCTCACGGATTTTAGATACCAGAGTCTAGGCTAATGTACAGCGGTATCGCGATAGAAAGGAAGCTGTTAGAACAAATCATGACTTCTAATGCACCTTTGCTGATTTGGAGCTCTTGGGTGGCTTCGTAGGTTGAATCCTCGCCATCATTTCCTCCTTGGTGATCAAGTGATCGATTCTCTCCAACAGACCCAACAAGCTCTTCATGTTACCGCTCCATTCGTTCAATACATCATCTGCATCTCTTGGCTTGGCAAAGTTGACAATCCGTGCTGGGCGATCAATCTTAGCGTAGACAGTCTTTGCTGTGACCAACTCGCTGATATACTTTTCAGTCTCATCTTCAGTCAAGTCGAGAAGTTGGGTGAGGCGGGGCATTTGGATTCGGGTGTAGTATTTGGCCACCACACGAACATTGTGCTCAATGACACGCTTGCGAAGATCCTCCCATCGCTTGTTTGCCTTGGCGTCTGCGGATTGATTTGGCGCAACATCAAATACATCGGTACTGCATAGGTGTGGGCCAAATAATTTAGAAACCTCGGGCCATCGCATCAGTTCGTGAACTGTGAAGAGCTTTAGGAGTTGTGCATCGAGAGGGACTTGATTATTGCGGGTGTCCTTGTGTATACGGTGGAGGAGATCGGATTGTTCGTTGTCGTAAGGGGCGAGGATAACATAGTAGATGATTCTTTGCAGGACCTGGACCAGTTAGTATTCAGTAGGAAGGTATCAGAAGAGAAAACCTACGGATTGAAGCTTCAAGGGATCCTCCTCAACAGCCTCCGTATCCAGAACTTGTCTGTAGTGTTTGCAAGCATCGAGGTACTTATCGTCGTGCTTCGCAAGGGTTATTTGTTGCTCGTAATATCGCAACTTCAAATCGGTAACATCGTCCTCAACCGGTTCCGGCACATCTTCTCCCTTCTCCCTCTTCTTCTCACGATCCTTCTTTTCCTTCTCTAGCTGCTCAGCGGTCTTCTTTGGCTTCCTCGACAGGTATTTTGTGCTGATCTTCCGGCTCAAAATTCCAGCTTGGGTCCAATCTTCATTCTCTATGCATAACGCGACTTGTGCCAGGATGAACTCTGTCTTCTCCCTTCTCTCCATAGACCCAAATGTCTCAACCTGCAGCTCGCACAGAATGTCGGTTGCCGCCTTGAGATCTCCTTGCTCCTTCTTGATGTCTGAGAGAATCTTGGTCACACGAGCCCGCTCGACTTCAACGAAAATCTTTCCCTCGGTTACGGTTCGCAGAGTCTCGATGACCGTTAATTTCGTTTCCAAATCTGGCGTTGAATCCAAAAATCCCATTACCACCTGCACCATCTTCGTCGTAGCTTGTTTAAGTTGTCCATGCTTCTTGGAAAGAAGTAGGACCTGTTCGTTCAGCAGGCTCCAATCTCCAGAATCTTTGCTGATGGTGACTATTACAACGAGGACCCGTGATGTTGATGCAAGATCTGATGCCTTTCCATATTGTTAGCTGTGAAAATAGCTTGAGGGCGTCTAGCCTCACCTGTCTGGTCTGCTTCTCCAACGCCGTGAGCTTCTCGATAGCCGCTTGCACATTTGTCTACCAGAAATGGATATTAGCATCTGCGCATAAGTTAGATATGCGATGGCACCGTACTTTGGCAAGCTGTTCGGCTTCAGGAATCTGTTTGTCAACTTCCTTGGAGAAGTCCTTGTCAGGCTTCAAGATTTGTCCGTCTGACATGATAGCGATCGCAGATTGATTGACAGTATCGGAGGCGGGGAGATTCGTGAGAGAAGGTTGCAAGGTGGATGGTAGTGTTGGAAACAGTGAGGGTTGAATGTTTTTGATGGTTTAGGTTGTCAGCTTGACGCGGCGTCGAAGCTCTAAATTGCGCGATTGGTGCGTATCTCGGATACCCGTAACAGAACCTTGGCAAGATCTTCCCGAGCCATCTCAACCACAACCGCTCTAAAACCATAAACACCATGTCTGTTTTTTGATCTCCATCAACTCGTAGCGCACCGAGCTGCTACAACATCCACACCTTTGGTTGGTCAGCTACGAGGCAACCCAGGATCCAACCAAGTTATATCGACCTTCCGATGAGCCGAAAATTTTCACAATCTGACAAGTGTTATGACTAGCATGAAAATATACTGACTTCATGATGGAGGAGCCTGCCTAGCGATGAAAATGTGAAAGGTCTCCTTGAGATATACCTAGATAATGTAGTCTTTCTGAAGGGGTTTCTGAGTTGTACTTGAGTACTCTTTCTATGAGGGCAATAGTGTAAGAGCTCCAGCTAAGGGCCCTGCGTTCCTTCCTTTCTCTGTTGTTGGCTCGTCGAGGCGTGACTTCCTCTTCGGGAACCCCGCGCACCATGAAGCGAAGACCCGACGTTGATCTTCACATCTTGCTTTCTCTTCCCTCTTCCCTTCCTTCCATCAACTCCACATTATCGTGTCGAGGTTGTCGTCTGCGACTCTTTTCTTGTCAAAGCTCTCCGGGCCCGATTTCTCTCAGCTGCTTCTTGGACATCACCGGCAACGTGAGGAAGCCTTTCTCTTCTTTTCAATGACATCTGGTCACAATCCTCGTGATTTTCCTGGTGCCGCTACACTCGATACGTCCCATAGCAACACGCTCGAAGAAAGAGAGGCCCTCTTTAGACTCGCTCACTCTTGCATTGCTCGTATCAACGCAGGGCTGTCTGGCTCTGGAAGTTCTGGCAACATGGTCCGAAATCTTAGGCCCAGACAGCGAGTCAATCCCCCAAGCCCCATCCTAGGGTCTGGCATCAGCGTAAGAGATTTGCTACGAGGCAATGCTCCCGGTCCCATCTTAGTTTCGAGCAAGCGCCAGAGACAGGGCAGTTCCCCGAGTCCTGTACTGGCCGCAACCGACCCCCAACAAGGCCGGCAGACAAGAAGTGGTGGAAGTGCAGCCCAGCCAATCAAGCCTGACAAACCGCGATTTTCGTAAGACTCCATGAGCAGGTCATTCTGAACCCTAAGCACTGCTGATTCTTCCAGAGGCAAACAAGCAATGGTGACCATCAATGTTATCAAAGGCGAGAACTCAGCAGTTCTTTGTCCATAAGCACTTCATTTGTCACTACTCTCCTTATTTCGCAGCCGCATTCGATGGTCTATTCAAGGAAGGAGAGGCGCAGACCCTGGAGCTGGAGGACGTATGCCCAACTGTCTTTGACATTTTCATCAACTGGATCCACACACAGACTATCGTCGACTGTCACGAGGCAAGTGGCTTGGACCGACTTGTCAATTTGTGGATCTTCGCAGATCGGATTCTCGTTCCAAAGCTCCAGAATCAAGCACTTGACGCGCTGGACAGACTGAGAGTTGGGCTTTTTATGTTACCAGCTTCAACATACCACCGTGTGTACGAGAACACGGCTGATGAGAGCCCACTCCGTAAATACCTGACTGCTTTATGCGCGACCGTTACCAATCGCATATCCCAGCCGGATATATATCCACGAGAATTGCTGATTGATATCATCAATTACACAAGACGGCACTCTCGCCAATCATGGATTGAATTTATCCCGAGCGAATTGAAAGAATTTCACGTACCAATTCATCAGGTTGGTTTTTCTTGTCAAAATTCCTCTGGGCTTCCAGACTAACCGTTCGTCAATGGGTATAAGGACAAATGAACAGCCCTTGATCTAAAGCTATTGTAAATTCATTATCGTTTCTGGCATCAGTTCCTTGAGCCTATTTAGTTGGCGATCCCTCAACCTGCTCGGTACGAATTCGACAACGCCGACAATATTTCTTGAGCCCAATTTCAAGACGCGTGGAGTGCCATATCGGTGGAACTTGCCACACAGATACACATTCAGATTCATGATAGCCTTAAGGCTATGCAGATTTCGGGTTAACCACCGTATGTTCCCTTTTCCCCATTGTTTGATAATCTGCCTTGCTTACTTCTTAGTTTGAGCTATGAATTCGGGAGTACGAATAAGAAAAGCTGGTATAGCATTTAGCTTTGTATGCTTTTGCACGGGCAGGTGGATATAATTACAAGAACGAAGACATCGGCGGCAAACGACTTGAGTAAGAATGACATAGATGATGAGACTAGAAATCGAGAACCCGACCCACCAATGTTGACCCATACTAGCAGTTGTTAGCTGGCAGAATATTACTTGATAGTGGCTGCTTGCGACTATGGTTTCAATCCAATATTGTCTTGGCTCCTGTTTCTCGTCAATTCCCGTTTCCCCCATGTTCCCCCCTCTTATTCCTCCTATTCGTTCCCCCTCATGTCGTCGCAACCCATGCAAGTCTTTAACTCAACCCCACATCACACTACTTAGGCAATCTGCTTTAAGTAAAAGAGAAAACTTTTCACTTGGGATCTTAAGATCGTCACCTACCTTTTTCCTCGGGCTTTCCTTTGCGTCGTATTCTAAACGACATTACGCACCAACTTTTGTGAAGTCTAATGTAAAAGTCGTTCCATGTAAGAGCAAGACTATAAGCTAGGGAGCCATGCGAAGCGTGTTACGTGAGGATTGTGGCCTTTGCAAGCTCCAAGGAAAAGAGTTTTGTGAGTCCTCACTCCGCCTATTCTCACCTACTATGACCTACGCCAAAGAATCAACACAACAGACAGCCAAGAACGAGCAGCAAGTAGATTTTTTGATAACGCACTATCTCATATTATAAGAGGCCGGTTCAGATCCATTTGCAAGCCAATCGACAGCTGCGGCACTTGAGTGTAGTTAGACTGCCTCAAATTCATCCTCGTATCTTGCAATGTCTGTGTTCCGTCAGCTTGCTCATTCCCACCAACAGAAAAAAGAGTGGCTACTCACCTGCAAAAACGTCGGATTCGGAATCTTCTTCATACTCTGCAAGAAAGCCCAGGACATAGCACCCTCATTGCTCCCCGCAATACTAGCATCCGCACTCGTCTGGTCATCCCTACACCCCGAAAACATCGTGACCATCTTTTGCTCCTGCGCATACGCACTATTATTCGCATCCTCACCAATCCCCTCTTCTTGCTGCCCGCCACTACTAAAATTATGAAACAAACTAGTCGCACCAGCAAAAATCCCCTTCGCCTCCCCCATCTTCGCCATACTAAAGCCACCCCTCATCAACTCATTAGCCTGCCCCAGCAACCTCATCCCCGCTTTCACATTATCGATCATACTCACATTGCCCTCATCATCCGAGTGGTAGATGTAAGGGAGTCCCAGGCCGGAGCCGGAATGGCAGCAATCCAGGATGGCGAAGAGGGTGCTGTTGGAGGGCATGGCGGTCACGAGGTGCGCGTGTAGCATGTCGCTGTTTATTTGTCCTGAGGTCTCAAAGTCGACTGGGCAGATGGTGTCGAGGATTCCGGAGGGGTGGAGGCCCGTAGGGTCTCGAACTTGGCCCCCGTGTCCGGAGTAGTGGAAGAAGTTAGTAGTTCCGGGGGTGGAGATGAGCCAGGTTATTGCGGACTGTTGTGGGTTTTTTTTATATCAACTTTCATTCTCTTCACTCAAAAATAAAAAAGATATGAGTTTTGAGAAAGAAAAAAGTTGGTAAAACGTAGAGACTAGAGAGGCTTACAAGTATATTCTGCCCAGTAGGGTAAAAAGCCCCCGGTAAATCATCGCGCAAAATCACCTGAGAAGATGGATCATTCGAGTATCCACGATAGTAAAGGAACTCAGCGACGTTTTCTACGTCGCGGTGGCAACCGCGGAGCTCGTGGGCGCTTCCGGTGTAGTTTATACCGATGAGGAGGGATTTTTTGATGGGTGCCGGTGGTGGGGAGAAGGCTTGTGGTGGTGGAGGTGGAGAGGTGTAGTAGGGGTCTTGTTGGTAAGGGGGTTGTGGTGGTTGTTGATACTGGTATGGATCTTGGTATGGTGGTTGTGCAGAGGAGCAAAGACAGGGCACAAAGATGCACCCCGAACACCAGTCCTGACAGTCCGCAAAATTGGGCCAGCCTGAGCAACAAAGTTTTTCATGCACCAAGCAAGCTGAAGGTTGTTTGATCCCAAAACGTAAACCGAGCTTCTTCAGAAGACTAGACCACAGACAGCCCACTCCGCAGAATCGCCGCGATCGAAGTCGGAGTCAAGGTGAAAGTCGAAGACGAAAAGCACTGCTAGACATCTCCAGCGCGGCCAGAGACAGCGCGAGCATCGAGCAGCATCGAGCAGCGCCTCCCAGCGCAGCACTCTAATTATTGCCGCCGATGATCTGATCTGGTCTGGAGGCCTCTGCTGCAGTCTGGTGTGCCTCTACGGCCTGCAATCGGCAATCTGATCCCCCCTTCCCCAAAATATCTGCGCGCTGCCCCCCCGGCAAAGCCTTTGCAACAAGCCGAACGAGCTACTTTTTAAGCGAGTCTCAGACTTTCAGGGCGGTCTTTGCCAAGCCCAAGCCTCTCCAGCGCTCCATCCCTCGAACCAACCACTAACACTGCTCATCCACACCACAACGCTCACGATCAACGACTTCGATAATTACGGCCACAAATACGCCCGATTGTTCCTCGCTCGCGATTCTACCCAACATAAACAATTATCAGCACGCACAGGTGGACGAGGCACGACATTGATGCGGAGGATCTGACCACGGTAGCCGCTCGGTGGATTGAGAACGAGAGCGTTTCGGAATCGTGGAGTACGAGATGGCTGCGAACGACCGTCGTTCGTCGACTGGTGTCGACAGGAGGGCATCAATGAGACTCTCGATGCAGAATGAACCAGAGGACGATTATGATTTAGAAGCGATGGGGATATCTGATGGATTCAGGCCCTCGGGGCCTTCGACGAGCCACAACAGAATGTTGTCAGCAGCGGATGCCAGGAGTCCTCCACCACGACCGTCCAGCACGACGAAACCATCAGCGTTGGAGTCCTTCGCATTACGACACGACGGCGCGATGGGAGCGGATTCGAGGAGGAATCCATCAATTGCATCGTCCGCAAACCCCGCTCTAACGAGGTCCTCTAGCGTATCAACTGAGATGGCCTATGTGAGGGCTGAAAGTCCGTATCAGGGCCCCGCTGGCCCTTCACATCCATATCAAATGTATCCCCAAGAATCACGATTAGCCAGGACTGCGAGCATGGCAACAACCTCTACTGCCCCGGCGCCGATTGCTGAGCGGACGACCTACCTGGGCCCGAGTGGACCGACACATCCGTACGGAATGTATCCACAAAACATTGTTCCTGCAGGAGAAAGTTCCGAAGCACCAGCACCTGTACCCGTTCCTGTTGGATTTCCTGGATTGAACAATAATTATCAACGTCGCTTGGGACCCGATGGGGAGGAAATTGCTGATATAATTGGTCCCGACGGACATACGGAGCAACTCCCACCCTACACACAATATCCCGATGAAGAGTTTGCGAGGAAAACGCGCCCAAATGTGGTACTACCTATTCCTGCTCCTGTTCCAGGTGCAGGTGGAATTGGATTAGCAACTCGCAATCCCGAGTTCGCCTCTCAGGAAGATCTCAATTCACCACAATCACGACGCAGTATTATGTCAGACCTCAGTAGTCAACATCCCGTCAATAGTGCTGGCGCAACCATATCGGAGAAACCGGAGTTAAAGAAGTGGCAACAGATTGCGAGGAGGAAGGTTTGGAAAATTATACCAATCTGGGTTTTTGTTCTAGTTGCAATCGTATTTATCCTGTTTGGGATAATTTTGGGGACTGTCCTGGCGATACTTAAACCCAAACATCCCCCAAAACACACAATCAAGCCGCCCGGAAGTGAACCGTAAGTTTCCAGACTGCAACAAAATTCATAGAAGCTAATTGAAGTAGTGAAAGCATCATCTACAGCTACACGACGATGACTACAACCTTTGATGCCACTCCACTGACAGCAGTCCCCACGTCAATGCCAGCTATCCCGACCGGTTCTTATATTGTACCTATTTCATCCCCCTTCCTCCTTCAACAAAGCTGTGTCGTCAATACTGCTCAGAGCAACGCATGGGCTTGCAACATACTTGCTGGTCCTCAACCTTTACAAATGACGATCTCATCTTTACCCGACGCGAATGCCCTAGAAGACAATCAAGTCATCTTAAACTACGGCAACTCATCTCTAAATACTTTCACCTACGGTGCTCAAGCTCCACTACTAACCCATATCCAACCTCTGAGGCTCGTCATCGACGCGGATGACGCTTCAAGAGGTCCAGCGTGGTGGTTTCAAACACCCTACGACAAAATAGTTGTTTTGCGCGGGACTGACCTGGCAACACCAAATTCAAAAAGAGAACCAGACTCGCATCCAGTCAGTGCATTCGGTAGTCGGAAAGGAGTCGCATTACCGGGAGACAATGCATGGATATGCTACTGGAATGGCACGATCCTTGAAACCTTTATTTATGTCAACCAAACAAGCGCTGCAGGCAGTAAAGCTTCTGCAAGTTCTTCTGCTACAGCTAGTACGTCCACCACGGTCAGCTCCAGTGTTCCCACTTCATCAAACGTACAATCGCCGGGTTCGTCTTACTCGAGTCAATCTTATGGCCCTCCTCTTCTCCCTTTTCCCAAGGTTGTCAAAATCGAGGAACATAGGATGTCAAATGGACCTGAAGTCGTCCCGCCTTATTGTGTCTCAAACACTATCAAATCTGACGGCACTGCTGAGCCAAATACCAACAGTACTGGCCAGCCTATTATAATCTATTTGAACGAAACAGAATCCACCAGCTTCTCGAAACGTTCCTTGTTTGACCTCGAAGCCGGAGTTGAGATACTGGATGAAAGAGAGGTTGCTGAGCGGGATAATGGCAGCAAATGCGGCTGCGCTTGGATATGGTCATAAGATTTTCTTCGACACCTGCAAAAATATTTTAGACAAGGCCTTGCTATCATTTTCATGTATGCCTCCCATAATTTGGGGCTCAATCGTCAGTCTTGCATAGGAGTTTGGGTATGGATAACGGAATTCTCTGTATATTCTTCTATATATTGTATGGGGCATAGGCGTTACGGAGGATATATGGTTGGACATTTATTAGGGACAATTTACTCCCATGCTTGGTGCTCGGGGCATTTGGGGGAAAGGAAACATGACGGGAAAGGAAGCAGGGACCCGAAAGAAGGACTGCCCTGGACTGGTATGATATTGACGAGATACGGGAACATTTTCGGAAGAGGAAATGCCTGCAATGTTAATGCAATGCCTTGTTTTTGTCTTTATCAGCATATTATCATAAATAAAATACTGTTCGATCGTCTACAAACACTTTTGTATTTTCTATTTTTTGATGATGCAGTCAGTGTGTGCTTGCGAAAATGCGGGGAAATATATTGACATGCCTTGGCAGGCAACGTTGCAACCAACGGATTCTGAGTAATTTCTGACTGAATTAATAATGCTGGTGAAGATCCTCTGCAGTGTGTGTGTATAGGTGCTTTTCGGGTAATAAATTGGTCCAGTTAACGTCGAGGTCGTATAATTATTCGACGCCTGGACTATTCCATAATTTAAATGGACCTAGTTCCAGACTGCCTGTCTGATGTAAGGCTATTTTGAAGATCTATCTATGTATTCCGCATGCTCGATGTACTCGTTAGTAGTCTGTCGCCCCCTTCGTAGTGTGTGAGCATCCAAATCTTAAAGTCCTGTCCCCAACTCCAGACGCTATGCATAAACCCAAGTAGTAAAAATTCCTCACTATAATGTGCTAGACGGCCCAAGATCCCCACTTAAACCCTCTAAAAAGTTATCGGCCTGTTTCTTTGCCCTCTTTTCACCAATCGCCTTTCTCCTCTCCTCAATCTCTTTCTTCCTCTGTTGCTTTTTCTCTTCCCTTTCCTTCCTCACCCTCTCTGTCTCTAACCTCTCCTTCTCCAATGCCTCCATCTCGTCCTTCCTAACTTTCTCGTCCTTGCTAAAACTGTAAAAGCCCACCCCTTTGATCCGGAACTCCTTATCCGCCTCATAATGCTTCATCTCCGGCGGCGTCATACTTCTATCTCTTTTCCGGGCAATTTCCTCCATTTTCTCTAGGATCGGCTCATCAGGATTGAATGCCAGAGTTTGAATAGTGTCGCCGTAGATGACTATACTCGGCATAGCAGGCCGTGCGCTCATCCGATTGAGTTCTTCTTGTCCAAGTACCTTATTCTGCTTCCTCTTTTCCATTCTGTCCGCTTCCGCCTTGGTACCTCTTCTCATCCGCCCAAACTCATCCTCGTATTCTACAATCTCTCTAGAATCACCATCCATTTCCGAATCCGAAGGGCTTAATTCCCCCTTTTCATCCGCCTCGGCCCATTTCCTATCGAAATCAACCAAGACATCCTCACCCTCTTTTGACGCGTAGTCGGTTTTCTTCATCTCCTTGTACAGCTTCGCTTTTTTCTCCAATTTGCGCTTCGAGCGATGGAGCATGGCTTCATCGACCGTGCCGATATCTTTGTTTGTCCGTGGTCTCCCTCGTCCATCATCATCTGAATCTTCTAGATCCCGCGCCGCGCGCTTCTTCGTGTTCCGATTGTGCGAGGAGAATATATCATCTTTAGCTTGTTTGCTTGGGCGGGGTCGTCCCGTTGAGGGATGTGTGCGTGAAGAAGTGGAGAGAAGGCTAGAGAGTGTGGATGTGAAGGCGAGAGAGGTGGAGGATGATATCTCTTTGGATGTGTTCTTTGGTTTGCGGATCCCGTACAAGGAGGCGTCGGAGGCCATTTTGGGTGGGTACAGAGGTTGAAATAGAGTTGAAGATGCTGGGGATGGGTTATGGTTGTTTTTTGTTGCGTGCCTGGATGCGTAAGACATGGTAAGGCTGAGGCTGAGTTCCACAATATCAATGCCAAGGAATCCTGGGAGTGGGGCAAGGCCGGCCGCTTTCGATTGCGTGCGAGATCGCTGGACCCCGCCTCGTCAACAGTCAGAGTTTGTTTAATTTCACAATAAAATTCTACGCTGCAATTTTGAGAAAGGCTCCCTCATAATTATCTTCTCCTTTTCAGAATGGCTTCTAAAAACGTCTTCATTGCCGTCATTGGTACTACTTCCCCTCGTTGACACGTCATTTTCTAATGATCTACAGGTGCTGGTGGGGTGGGAAAATGCTTTCTCTCACAGCTTGAGACTCTCTCGAAAAGACTATCCACGAACCCATCCTTCCCGAAGATATCACTTGTCTTGGTTTCCCGAAGCACGAAGACCCTTTATTCGCCCAAATATGAAGCACTAGCATTCGAAAATCTTGCTACAAGCCTTGCATCAGCTTCCACGGCCCTCTCGTTGGCCGAGGTTATCGAATACCTCTCCGCAGCGCCAGCTAAAGTGATCCTCGTTGACAATACAAGTTCTCAAGATGTGGCGGACCAGTACCCGCAGGTTCTCTCCAAGGGAATCAGCATTGTCACCCCCAACAAGAAGGCGTTTTCCGGCTCCTACAAGCTATGGCAGGATATTTTCTCTTCCGCAGCTTCTTCAGGCGCCAAAGTCTACCATGAGAGCTCTGTTGGTGCAGGTTTGCCTACCATCTCCACCTTGAAGGAATTGGTTGATACTGGGGATGAGGTAACAAGAATCGAGGGTGTTTTCAGCGGCACAATGTCATTCCTCTTCAACTCCTTTGCCCCAACGGAGGGATCTGGAGGCAAGTGGTCGGCTGAGGTCAAGAAGGCGAAAGAACTGGGATACACCGAACCGGATCCGCGAGATGATTTGAATGGATTGGATGTTGCTAGGAAGTTGACAATTCTAGCAAGACTAGCTGGGCTACCGGTGGAATCTCCAACTTCTTTCCCAGTACAAAGCTTGATACCCAAAGAGTTGGAAAGCGTTGCAAGCGGTGATGAGTTCTTGCAAAGGCTTCCGGAGTTTGATGCTCAGATGGAAGAGACAAAAGTTGCTGCCGAGAAAGAGGGCAAGGTCGTGAGATTTGTAGGAAGCATTGACATGGGAAAGAAGCAGGTGAAGGTTGGACTGGAGAAATTCGACCGCTCACACCCAATTGCAGCTTTGAAGGGAAGCGACAACATTATTAGCTTCTACACAAAGCGATACGGGTCTAACCCCTTGATTATCCAGGGAGCAGGTGCAGGAGGCGATGTGACCGCGATGGGCGTAACAGGAGATTTGATCAAAGTTCTCGAGCGATCCTAAAAGTCCATAGAACCAAATCAAAAAGCCATCCCCGTCACTCATTCTCGCACGCGTATCTTTGCCGACTCGACTTTCCCACCTTACTATTTAATGCATTCGTTGTATCCTCAGATTCACCAGTCATCGACGCTCCTGAGCGAGTGGTCAGACTAAAACTGCGAGGTTTCCCACTAGGCCTTTCACTCAAAGAAGGTGCCCTTGGGCGTGGTCTATTTCTCGCTCGCCCGCCAATGTAGGGGATCTCGTAAGTCGCAGTGCGGAATACGTAGAGTATAGCATCGTAAATTATTAATAATATCCAGGGGCCGATTGCCATGAATCCCAGGAGGAGCTTAAGACGAGAATCAATAATTGGACTTTCCTGATTTAAGGGGCCTACTTACAAAGAAGCGGACAGCCCATGTTTCGATGAACGAGAAGCTCTCCGGTAATATCGAGAACCAAGTCATGATTTGGAGTCTGAAGAATCCGAGGGCTCCGGTGTTTAGGGGGTTTGTATGTTCAGTAGGGGATGGCCTGATTTGTGATTGCTTCAGGTGGTGGGGAGGCGAAGATTACCGGCGCATCTGAAAGTGGAGACCGCGATTCTGTTCGGAAGAAAGGATAAGGCTTTGTCATGTCGAGGTTGTAGATAAGAACAATGCGTGGCTCAAATATTCGTGAAGCTTACTATTTGCCTAGGTGCGCTCCAAAAATGACGAGCCCTTGCAGGTGAAATTTAGGAGCAGCTGCACGCTAAAATTGACAACCTGATTGGCTGTTGGAGTCAGGCCGCTAAAAACTACCCAGCCTTGAACTTAGCCTTGTCCCACACTTTCCAAAGAGCTTCAAAAAGTTTATCAGTTCGATACAAACTCGCACAATGGCTGGAGCCCCGAACAAACGCCAGAAGCGGATAGAGTACAAGAATTCTCGAGAGGGGGGAGAGGCCAAAGAGCTTCCGAAAAAGAAGTTCTATCGCCAGAGAGCTCATGCCAATGTCTTCTCGGACCATAACTTGACCTAGTGAGTTATCTTTACGCCTGCTACAAGTTACGAATTGTATTTAACATACGCTCAGTCCCATCAGCCCTTCGCATATGAATTGGGCGCCTTATTTCCCTGGATTTATCGAGCCTTCTGATATACAACCCGCACCCGTTGCGGGAAACAAAAATGAAGAAACAAGCAATGATTTAACGGCTGCTGAAAATAATCTGCAAGCCGAGAAGAAAGTGGAAAATATCGATGTGAAGGTGGACGCAATACCGAAGTTGACGAAAGATGTGGAGGTTGCGGATATAGGCTGTGGCTTTGGAGGATTGCTCGTGGCTCTTGCACCCAAACTCCCTGATACTTTGATGCTCGGTATGATGCCTTTGCCTCTGCTATTATAATACGCTGACAAGAAAAAGGGATGGAAATTAGAATGCAAGTTGCAGAATACGTCCAAGAGCGGATTAAAGCACTCAGGGTTCAGAAAGTTGACGAAGGACTCTTTCAGAATGCTGCATGTTTACGGGCAAACAGCATGAAATTCCTACCAAATTTCTTCAAGAAGCACCAACTCTCTAAAATCTTCTTTTGCTTTCCGGATCCACATTTCAAGGCACGAAAACACAAGGCTAGGATTGTATCCACGACCTTAAATTCTGAATATGCATACGTTGTCCGACCCGGAGGGATTATCTACACCATCACGGATGTTGAAGATCTACATCTCTGGATGGTGGATCATTTCGAGAAGCATCCTTCTTTTAAGAGAGTGCCCGAAGATGAGCAGGAAGCTGATGAGTGTGTCGAGGTTATGAAAACTGAAACAGAGGAGGGCATGAAGGTGGCTCGAAATAACGGCCAAAAGTTCGTAGCGTTATTTCGGCGCCTCGAAGATCCTCCGTGGTAAATTAGATACCTATTCAATAGAAAAAATATAAACGATCAAACCCCCTTTATCGTGTGTTATTGGAACTCTAATTTGGAAAAGCAGTCTGGACTTGAATGGGCGAAATTACGCGAGATTTTGCAGCTTGATGAACCCATAACTTTAACAACACTCCAGCACACCACAACAACCATGCCGAACGAGGACGCTCTCCCCCGTCACATAATATGGCACTCAGTCGACGAAATGTGATCCTCGCATGTATCGCCGCTTTTATTGCTTGGGGTTATGCCGTCAACTGGGTTCCCGCTCTGCGCTGGGCTGGATACGCGTTCGTGGTCGGGCTCATTCTGCCAGTAGTGGGACTGATCGCATTATTAACTCTCACATCCAGAGGGAGTCAGTATGAAGAAAGAAACACTTTGTGCCGACCGAATGGGCCAAAATTCCTGGCTGCAACATCTTGGGATAAGGAGGTTGCTGCCCTTCGACGACGTCAAGCATACCATTGGAAACCACTCTATCCCGAATCTTTTCTCATATCGAACGCATTGGACGAGCTCCTCGAATTCATTCTGAGAGACTTTGTCAACTCTTGGTATTCAAATATCAGCAAAAACCCTGTCTTTGTCAATGAGGTGGACAAAACAATCAGACTGGCCCTGGCCAGCCTTCGAGATATCCTCCTCGAGCTCGATATAACGGAGATTGTCACTACACGATTTGTCCCAATCTTGACAACACATTTCAAGGATTTCTACGAAGCAGAAAGAGCTATTCGGGGGAAGAATTTGAATCGACATGTCACTGAGTCGGAGGAGCTCGATCTCGCGATTGCTGCCAAATACAATGAGGGGAAATTACACCCGGCGGCATCTTTGGCATACTCGGATATAAAGTTGGTGCAGCAGGATTATCTACGAAAGCTTACGATGGACTTGCTGCCAAGATTGTTGCCAGAAAGAATTCTTGCTAGTCGAGCTGTTAGTGTTCTCGTCCAGGAGTTGGTATCTTGTGCTGTCCTTGCGCCAGTCATGCAGATGTTAGCGGATCCAGATACCTGGAATCAGGTCATGGAAGGATATGTATTTTTTCCCGGCCTGAAGAACTTGGTATGAATGCTAACCTCTGTCATTTAGGGACGTTCAATGCTTCAAGACCGCTCGACCGTCCGAAAACTACGCGCAGCACTAGATGAACATGCCCCGGCGCCCAGACCAAGTCGTACAGTCGCATTTCCCAGAATTTCTCCAGGAGATCACGAGAGGAGGTTTGAAAAGTTTGTGCGTGCTATACGGAAAGTCAATAATCTGTCGGACGCGCGGCGGTTTCGCAGTGAAATTTCAAGTCAACTTAAAAGGGATGCTCTGAAAGAAGGTCAAGACCCTGTATACTTGCGGCGTCTAGACATTGGTAAACGGATTTCAGATCAGCGGGTCAATCAATTAGCCGCCGGCGGGGACAGAGCTATGCAAGGACCTTCAAAGCCTAATGGGACGCAGGTATCCAAATTAGAGACTGGTTCTTTAGTGGACTTGTTGCATGACCCGTCAGGACTTTCATACTTTATGGAGTATATGGATAGACAAAATCTCATGCCTCTGGTACAATTCTGGATCGTTGTTGATGGTTTTCGAAATCCTCTGGAAGACGAACTTGCTGGGGATGACGAGATTCCTTCAACGTTAGCACCGTGGACCGATGCAGACAGAACTGACCTTGCCCAGATAAATGAAGCTTATCTGTCGAAACCGGAGCTCAAAGTTTCTGAAACCTCAAAGCAGCTTGTACGAGACTTCCTAAAGGCTGGAAAAGAGGCTACACCTCGACAGTACTTTTTGGCAAGAAGAGCCATTCTCCGAGCCCAGACCGCTGCACTAGAATCCATGCAAGATAAGCACTTCAAAAACTTCAAGAAGTCCGACTTGTTCTATAAATGTCTGACATCCCAAGAAGCCTCTAAAAGTGTAGCACCACCTTCACCACTTGGCCCGTCGAAGTTGGACACCACTTTTCATAGGCCTTCAACGACAGGCCGATCGACCTCAGGTCAAGCACCAACAAAACCAAGTCCGCTTTCACGCGTATCCGCGAAAATTGTCCCGAGAAGGGGTGATTTGCGTCGAGCAGCTGCGTCATCAACAGATTTGTACTCGGCAAATCCCCGAACACAGGATCCTTTGGCTGAATCTCGACGCTCTCTTGACGACGAAGCCTCATCACCTCTGTTTGACGATGAAGACTTTGACAGTGAGGCAATGAATAGCTCGCTTCACAGCCTCGATCAAGAGCCACATCATATTGTTCCAGACAATAATGTTGTTGAAGCTATGGAAGCAGCATTGAATAATATTATGGAAGACAAACCCGATGTCGAGGATCTTCGGAAATCGTTATTTGGTGACGAGGATAATTTGGAGGCCTCCAGCATATCTTCACCTAACGGCAACAACTCAACGCGGAGCTCTGTTGACCATAAACGGGCTGATCTGTTTGGCGAGAAAGTGGAAAAGCCAAGTATAGCCTCTCTTGGTCTTGTGAACACTTCGTCAAGAATTGGGGTGTTTACCGATGATGACTTATTTGGCGACGAAGAAAAGTTTCTTTCGGACGAGCACGATGATCCGGAGGAAAATAAAGACCAAGACGACGAGGAAGAAGTTCATGAGGCAGCTCCTGGTGACCTCGGGCTGGCGGAGGCTATCACAGCTCTCACTACTGATATTGATCGACTGGTTGCTCAGGATGCAGTCATAGATTCTCTGACCAGAAAAGCAGAGCTTACGAATAACAATGCTGAATTACGCATATTACGGAAGTCGAAAGCGAGTTTGCAACGAGAGATGCGGCGTAAAGAGCTACAACGCCAACAATATGTCATTCAGGAAAGTGACAACAGCCTTTATGGACGTTCGACCATCAAAATCAAGTCTATAATGGTTGGTAGAGAAGACGACGGACGAGAGTACGCTGTATATGTTATCGAGGTGCAACGCAAAGCTGGTGAGCAGATGCCAGCTGCTACGTGGACTATCACCCGGCGTTATAGTGAATTCCATGAACTCCAGCAGCGTTTACGAGTCAAGTATCCTTCCGTACGAAATCTCGACTTTCCAAGGAGGCGAATGGTTATGAAGCTACAAAGTGATTTTCTCCATAAGAGACGTTTGGCGCTTGAGAAGTACCTTCGTGAAATACTTCTACTTCCTGATGTTTGTCGAAGTCGGGAATTGCGCGCCTTTCTCTCACAGAGTGCCATTGCACCCGGTGCAGATTCTCTTTACGATCATGAGGACAAAAAGGATATCATGACGCGATTTTACAATTCAGTCACAGATGGGATGGAGGATTTATTAGGCAATCTCCCGGTACTTGATCAACTCTCTGTCGCTGGGCAGAATTTACTCTCGGCAGCCACGAACCAGCTCATAACTATGCCGGCAACGATAAGTGAAGATCCGCTCACAGCTGCGGAGGCTGAAGCAGAGTTGAATGCTTTTGAAGATCGTGAGCTTGAACCATTTGTCAAGCCTATCTGCGATATTTTCTTGGAGGTGTTTGAGCTTAATCGCGGGAATAATTGGCTTCGTGGAAGGGCAGTTGTTGTGGTCCTGCATCAGCTTCTTGGGGGAACTATTGAACGAAAAGTCAGAGACAACGTCAATAATTTGGTTTCGGAGGAAGGTATCATCAAATACATCAATCTCTTGAAAAATTCCATGTGGCCTGGCGGCCAAATCAAACGAAATGGCAAACCTCGAACACCCGCGGAAAAGTCTAAAAGCCGGACAGAGGCAAGCTTGATGCTCGCAACCTTAATACCAGATCTGGCAGCAAGTGTGGTTGGGAGAGTCAATGCCCAAGCAGCGAGTCGAAGGATATTCGCGACCTTTAATAATCCGCGACTAAAGTAAGTTTTATCTGTCTGCTTCCCAAACTATGCTAACATCTGATAGTGCACATCTCGCGTTTACGATGTTAGATGAGATAGTGGATGTATTATTCGATATCAAGACATGAAAGTGGGTTGCATTTAGCATAGGCGTTGGTGGTATGCATTAAATGCGAATGGAAGCAGCATTGAGGGCGTTCAGGTTTCTCAGAAGCGTTCTCTATCAGTACATAATAATACTCTCATACCCATAAGCCACGCAAATTTGTTCGACAATGTGTTACAGATCGCCGTCATCAACAGAATTCTGATCTTCGAGGCTACGATGAACAGCAATTCTACCAAGTTGACTGAAATCGCAAGAAGGCGATTCGTGGATGCAGAAAAAAGTGGCACACTACATCTTGTTGGGATTTCCTAATCAAGGTACTGGATTATCCACAGATACAGAGATATTTGAAAAATCAATGCCCTACTAATCTTTTCATCTGTATTCTAGGGATAGGTTTTACATCGCGAGATCTCGTTCAAAAAAGGCTCACAGTTTATGGGTATCTCTGGTGAGAGCGGGAACGGTAAAGACTTGCCGAGACCCCTGCAACGGCAGCGATTCGCCATCAGACCCGGTGAGTTCGACATCAGCTATCGCCCATTTAGCTCGATTCAGCACGTGCTAGTGGACGAACCCCCAATTTTGTCGGCTATTTTATTGACTATAAAATTGTTCTTGTAGCGTGCTCGGAACAGCCTGCAGGAACAACTGTGGGTAAGGACCCACGTTTCAGCGAGCATAGTTGCTGTCTCTTGAAGAGATAACTAGTGTCTAGAAGCTTTGTAATGCGAGTTAAAGTCTTGATTGAGTTTGAATTCTGATTCTACCATTTCTTATCACCTTTCTTTGTTTTGTTTTCGACAAATTAAGAGTCCTTTCCATATTCTCGCACCCGAGTTTCTAAAGTGCTGAGCAGTGATGGCTGACCCCAAGGATACCGCGCTGAAAAACACTGACGAAACAACGCCATTGTTAAACACCGATGAAGTACATTCTTATGAATCTGTGGTACGAAAACCGCCATAAAAGTTAAGATTTGACTTTGATATATTTGTTTAGGCTTCTGACGCGACAGACGTCGAAGATGGGACGATTGGCGAAACAGAAGAACCCAATAATGGACCACCCAAGAGTAGATTTGGGATACTAGCGGTCCTACTTGTCGGTTCGTAAAACATATTTGCCGTCAAGTATTGTCTTGTGCTAATAATATGCATAGGTGTCTTCGTTGCAAATTCAGATGGGTCTCTGGTCCTAGCAACATATGGCAAAATTTCATCCGACTTCAATGATCTCGCAAGTGGCAAATGGCTGCTGACAGCATCTATACTAGCCTCATGCGCTGTTCAACCAATTGTGAGTCTCAATTTCTAAATTTAAAGGTCGTAGGAAATCGTTAATTAACTCGAAAAGTATGGGAAATTGAGCAATATCTTTGGGCGGAAGCCCATATTACTCTTTAATTATGCACTTTTTGGTATTGGGTCTGCCTTAGCGTAAGTGAACGTGTAAAACCCGCTCCGTATAGGCATTTTTAATGAAGGCATAGTGGATCGGGCCTTTCAATGCCGCAAATCATTTTTGGTAGAGTTATCGGTGGACTTGGTAGTGCTGGTATGGTGTCACTCGTCTCAATCCTTATATCAGGTATTTCAAGATCTCATTCCAATAAGGAAATTTCGTGGAACTACTTTGGCTAACCCATCCTTTCTAGATCTTGTTCCGATGAACGAAATTGCAACTTACAGGAGTTATGTTAACGTCATCTCAACAACTGGTAGAAGTATAGGAGGCCCTCTTGGCGGTTTCATCGCACAAACATGGGGTTGGAGATGGTACCTACATAACATCCCATTCGTTCCAAGTCTTGCTACTAATCAAGGTCATTAGGTCATTCTATTTCCAAGTTCCAATTGCCTTTTTCGCATTTGCTCTGGTTGGTTGGAAGCTGAAGCTACCAAAGCACTCAGCTCATGTTGAAGAATCGCATTGGGCGAAATTAAAACGGATAGATTACCTTGGGTCCGCTTGCTTGTCAATCTCAATAGCTGCAATTCTGCTGTCATTTGACCTCCTGGGCAGAGCAGAGTCCATTTCCGATCCTTTGCCAATCTTGTCCATTTCAACAGGGCTTCTGATGGCAGCCGTATTCTGTCTTGTCGAAAGATTTTGGGCAAAGGAACCTATTTTTCCGCTTCAACTATTGACGAAGCGCGACCCCACATCGTGCTATACGATACTTGCTCTTTCCAGCGCCGCACAATTAGCAGTCAGTACTTAAACCCTGGGACTTCTGACTCTGCTAATTTTCCAATCAGCTTATGTCATCTATACCACTCTATTTCCAGATTACGCAAGGAGACAGTCCTGGAAAAGCGGGCTCGTATCTCGTATCTGCTGTAATTGGTAACGCGATTGGAGGTCTTGTCACCGGTGTCTACATCAAAAAGTAAGGATAGCTAGAGGCTATAATAATGGCGGTACTAACCACAACCAGGAGCGGGAGATATAAACTGCCAATTGTCCTCTCAAGTATATTTTCAGCAACTTCGTATGCGCTTCTCGCCATTTTATGGAGAGGCAATACCAACATTTGGGAATCATTGATCGTTTTCGGCGGTGGTCTCGGGATGGGCACCGCTTACAGTGCAGTGTTCGTTGCACTAGCAGCATCCTGCAATGAAGAAGAATTTGCCATTGCTGGATCGGGCTTGTAAGTCACTTATTTTTGTTTGTCCCTTCCCTCAATTACCCACAGTACGAGGATGTTTCATCCTCCCTGCTCCCTCCACCAGGAAAAGCATAGCGCTAATTTGTTGAAGATATATGTTTGGCAGCGTTGGAGCCGTAACCGGTATCAGTGTTGCTGGCGGAGTATTTCAATGGTTCGCGAAGCAAGGGATCGAGCGCAACCTGGCTGGAATTGAAAATGGTCTCGAGGCAAGTTTCATAATCTATGTCTCTCGAGGTAAGTTTTGCGCGTTACTGACGAGGATTTAGATTGCTAGAAGAGCACTGGAAGACGTCAGCTATGTCAGGGGACTTGACGATTACATCCGTGGGCTAGTCATAGATGGATATCTTGGTGGATTCAGAGCAGGATTCCGTAGGTCCCTTTCTCCCCTGAAAACACTTCATGCTTGGGACTTCTGGCTAACTTAATTAACCTTTCAAGTCGTGTCTCTTGTTTCTGCTACGATCGCTCTGATAGTAGCCTTGACGCTCAGACAATACAAGCTTCGGTCATGAAGTGTCGCAGAGATCAAGACGAAAAACAATTGTTCGGAATTTAGGAGTCACACGCTCAATTTAGAGTCGTGAGAAGATGGCTAGGTGTTCGGTTAGTGATCCAAGATAATACCTGGGATCAAAAGCATAGATGGGACGTCAGACCGGGTGAGATTCTATCAGTAGAATATATATTATTATCCTTTGACGGTATTAATTACACAATGTGCACGGTGCTGGCCGACCAAGTGGCCTGTTCCGACTTCTATAAACGTGCTTTCATAAACTTCTACTCGAGGCTCAATAATTTAGCTACTGTGAGATGTTATAAACATTTCGTGGCCGGGCACCCAGCAAGGACACAATCGAGTACCAGTATCGTAAAATACGGAATGTTCTCGTCATGAGTCCCACGAATCTGGTTCTTGGGTTCATTACGTGATTTGAGGCTCATTGTCGCCATACTTTCTCGTGCTCTAGGTATGCAACTCCACTATTCCCCTTGTTCGATATCCACATTGCATCTGACGCCATTCTGTTTCTTGTGGGGCGGGGGCGGGATATGCAAACCTGTTGCAGGGATTATTAACGAGCGGCGTAATATATCCACATGCCTTCGCACCTTCCACAGCATCTTGATAATACCATCAATCGATTCAACCTACATCGAAACCGTATAGACCTCACTTCTCCCAACATCAATTGGTTGATTGGTGTTGGGCTTCCAGCTCCTGATTACTGCGTCTGTTTACCCTGCATTGATTTTCTACAATGGCTTCGAAGGTGTTGAGGTTCACAATAGCTCTCGCCTCGCTCCTGTTGGTTTTGGGAACAAATGCCGTGGCCGCAAAAAAACCAAACATTGTCTTCATCATCACAGATGATCAAGATCTTCATCTAAATTCTCTGGATCATATGCCATTGGTCCAAAAATATCTCACAAATGAAGGGACTCTTTACAAGAAACATTATTGCACTGTTGCGTTGTGTTGTCCGTCAAGAGTCAATCTTTGGACTGGGAAAGCTGCTCATAATACGAATGTCACGGATGTATCTCCGCCTTATGGTAAGTACATTCGCTTGGGAAATGTATCCGGCTAATTGAAACTCTAGGTGGTTACCCAAAGTTCGTAGCAAGGGGGTACAACACGGACTACCTTCCCGTATGGTTACAGAACGCCGGGTACAACACTTACTACACTGGGAAGCTATTTAATTCCCACACGGTTCTCAACTACAATAGTCCCGTTGCGGGAGGCTTCAATGGATCTGATTTCCTCCTTGACCCTTTCACCTATCAGTACTACAACGCAGCAACATCAAGAAACGGAGAGGCACCTGTTGGCTATCCTGGACAGTATTCGCCGGACTTGATAGCAAAAAAGGCATTCGGATTTCTTGAAGACGCAATCGCTGAGAAGAGTCCTTTCTTTTTGGTCGCGGCACCGGTCGCTCCACACAGTAATGTTGAATGGCCCTCCCTCCATTTCAGCGAGCCTAGGTACGCTCCGAGACATGCACATCTTTTCAAGGATTACAAAATCCCGCGGACCAAGAACTTCAATCCAGATAAAGTGAGAACTTGCGAGTCATGTTCGATCATTTTAGAAGCTAATTATTTATAAAGCCGAGCGGAGCAAATTGGATTGCTAAATTGCCGCAACTTAACGATACTGTCATTGAATATAATGATGAGTTCCAACGAGCTCGTCTTAGGGCTCTTCAGTCTGTGGATGAGTTGGTTGAGGGCGTGGTTGAGAGGCTTTCTAAGGCCGGAATTCTTGATAATACCTATATTTTCTATACTACCGAGTAAGTTGTTAGGGAAGTTCCCGTTTTCTTGAAGCAGGATGGCAGAAGTCTCCAGTTGCTCGTGACAGTGGATCCTTTTACGACGAGCAATCCTTTCTTTTTTTGTTTTAGGAGCACATGAATTAACGGGATTTTTCAACAGTAATGGCTACCACATCAGCCAACACCGCATGCATCCGGGCAAAACCTGCGCTTACGAAACAGATATCAATATTCCCCTAATCGTTCGTGGACCCAATATCCCAAAGAACAAAGTTCTTTCTGCCGTTACTTCTCACACAGATCTCGCTCCAACCATCATGAAAATTGCTGGTCAAGAACTCCGTGAGGATTTTGATGGGCTACCAATTCCATTCAGCAAAGACGAGGACAAGAAAATAGAACATGTAAATGTTGAATATTGGGGCCGAGGAATCCCGGAAGGCAAATATGGGCTCGAAGGCGGAGTGTTTAAGAACATCTACGTGAACAACACTTACAAAGCGCTAAGATTGATTGGGGAGGATTATAGTTTGTATTATTCCGTATGGTGCACAAACGAGACAGAATTATATGACATGCAGGTTAGAATCTCCTTCCCTTTGCTTCTGGATCTTGTTGCTAATTTTATACAGAATGATCCGGATCAACTCCACAACCTAGCAGCTTCCTCGCCTCTTCCTCAATCATTCTCCACCAAGATACTCGGAAGATCAATCAGTGAGATAATCACTCGACTCGATGCTCTTTTGCTTGTTCTCAAATCGTGCAAAGGAGTAACTTGCACTCATCCTTGGAAGGTTCTTCACCCACGAGGCGATATAGTTGGCCTGAAAGCTGCTTTGAGCACTAAGCTGGATGTCTTCTACGAAGCACAGCCCAAGGTGTCGTTTTCGAAATGCGAGCTGGGTTATATAGTAGAGAGCGAGGGCCCACAAATCGGATTCGCTTTTGGAACAAACGAGGTAGAAAAAGGAGGGCAGGTCGGAAGTCAGAAGATTTTGGAGTACAGGGAGGATTGGAGTTTGTGGACTTGATGTGTAGGCGCTTCGCTAAAAGTGTTGGAAGTCGATAGCTTGAAATTTGCCATTCAGTTGTTAATTTGGAAGCAGATGCTGTATATATCTAACTGCCCACTGGCCCGTGTCGAGTATTAATCAGGTCACCCGCAACACTTCAAAGTATAGACATTGTGCTACTGTGAGTCATTATTGTGAAGAAACAAATATACTTAATTCCACTCTTTCAATAAATTTAACTAATTTGTGGCTTGGGTGAGTTAGTGATACGTACCGAACATTTACCAGGTCACCCACAACACTATAAAGAATAAACACTGTCTGTGGGTTACTCATAAAAGGTAATAAATATAATATTTTCTAACCTTATGGCAATTCTAACTACTTTGTCACTCCTTTGGTTTAGTGGTTGTTATATAACTTTCAAGTGTTTTCAACAATTTACCGACCATGACCACCCAACTTTAAATCCAAAACATCAGAGACATTCAATACTTCGCAGGATACACAACCCAAAATGCTGTGAATCAATAAAGACACCCTAGAAATAGAAATCCTGGCATCTTCAACCTCAGCTTCGAGGCCCTTTGTTACTCGGCTTCTAGCTTTAATGTCATGGTCCGATTCACTACCAGCCTCCTCCGTTGACAACAGTTATTCACTCCGCTCTACTACACTAACAATCCCATATTTCCCGGCAGTATTAGCTATAAACTTAACAAAATCCACCTCCATCTCGGCCGTGTAGAATTTTCTTCTTCTGAGAACAACTTTTTTTGTAAGTGCTTCCTCCGTCACAACCATCACCACAACAAATCAAAAAATTTGGTACCTTACCTCTAGTATGTCTCAGTTAATACCTACTATCCTATTTCCTTGCGCGATAGTTCTATTTCAAGAAGTGGCCTTAAGATGCGCTGTCTCTGTTGTCATGGCAGTTCGATCTACTAAGGCTGTTCTTGACCGAACTAGGCTATTCACCTCGAGTATTATGTTAGCATAGCTCGGCAAATCTTCATTCTAGGGCACATTAAACTGCATATTATCATCGCAGTGCTTCACTTGGATGTTTATCATCTGGACTTTTTGTCTCGAGAACTGTTATCACAACTCTTGACATGTTTCTTTAGCATTCTTGTTTTCCCTTCCATTTGAAGCGCCGTTGGGCCTGGCTTCTTTTAGCTTGTTTGGATTAATTCTCTTGTGGCTTTCATGAGAAACATAATGTCTCTTCTAATGCGGCTTATTCTTCCCTTCCCTTTATCTCAATTCTCACCTTTATGGGAATGATTTGCTAACAATGTAATTATCAGATCAGAACCACCATGGCATCCGAAGCAACTCAGGATCCCTTCCCAGGGGGCCCCATCTTCCGCGTCACCAACACCAAACGCCACAACAGCGGCAAAGGAATTCGAGCCAACCGCGCCCTCCCAGCAGGCTTTCGCGTCCTCACAGAGAAACCCATCTTCTCAACCGACACAACCTTCCTCACCGAGCAAGCATCGGGGCAGCGAGAAAGAGCCGTAGCATCACAGCTGCAAGGAATTCCCAAGGCTGCCAAGGACGTCATAAATAAGATGAATAACCACTACCCTTACACGGATACGGAGCAGTTTGCTGCCTATGAGAGCACGCCTGTTACTGGCACGATTAAAACCCACGCTATTCCTTTCACGGTTGATGAACTCGGAGAGCGAGCAGATTGGATCGGTATCTTTCCGACTATTTCGTGGATTAATCATAGCTGCCACCCGAATGTTCAGCAAAGCTGGAACTCGGCTCTGAAAGCTGTTACGCTGCACACCATCCGAGACGTCGAAGAGGATGAAGAATTGACAATCTCTTACATACCGGGAGGACGCATTAATACCAGTTACCTGTACAATGTTTTCAATTTCCGATGTTCTTGTACTTGGTGCATGCTTCCTGATGAAGATCGTCAACACAGTGACCGCAACCGATTTCGCATCTCTTCGCTTCGCCAGCGTCTTCCCGAAGAGAAAATCATACCAGCTGCCTTGAAGATTGCTCATGAGCTTGTGGATTTACTCGAGGAGGAAGGTATGATGGACTTTAATCTTGGACGTACCTACCTGCATTGCTTTGAGATGCTTTGCAAAGAATCTGAGGAGGAGCGAGCAAAAGTCTTTGCGATTATGGCGTATCAGGTGCTTGAGATCTGTGAGGGTCTTGACTCGACGAATATTGCAGAGATTAAGCAGGGACTAGAGCTATTGACTGGTGATGGTGCGTTAAGTGCAAGGGATTTTCATGAGCAGATGGAGGAGATGATTCGGGTGTTGTACGTCAAGAAAGAGATAGAGGGAGAGGCTTATTTTGACTGGTTGTTTATGAAGAATGATTGGCCCGAGGGCGAGGATAATGTTGAGGAGGATCAGGCTGATGGAGCCCATGTTGGCGAGGATGCCGATGAACATCATACTGGTGAAGATGATGCAGATGAAGACCATGCTGTTGAAGCCCAGTCTGATGCACATCATACTAATGAGGAGCATGCCGAAGAGGAACAACAAAAAGAAGAACAAGGC